>QKMV01002216.1:0-13806 GCA_003287335.1 Lednia tumana
GAATAATTCATAACTATTCATAAGTTCATAACTATTAAGAAAAAAGTTAATGGATCACACCCGTAAATATTTTGAATAAATAGCACCACGTTTTGGTCACAATGCAGCTTTCTTCATAATACAAAGTCCTCGTATAACTTCAATGATTCGTTATTCGTAACACTAAGTCGAAGGAAAGCCTTGGTCTACCATCTACGTTTCATCAGCGTATATGCGAGCTCGCAATTAACCGGAGACATATCATTTGATCAAATCCAATGCACACGACGATGAATAATATCTTCCTCGACCAAGTCCGTGTCCATTGAAAGGGCTAGCCGAAGTGAATATTTATAGGCTCGCTATTTAATAAAGTGCTCGCGCTACTCAGCTCGGGCCTCGATTCGAATATAGTAACGCCAACAGCACTCGTCGCGTGTTATTCGAGTTTCCACCAAGTCCCGTTATCAGGTGCAAATGCTTCGCCAGCTGTGAGTAATGGTGTGTTATTGAGGTGAATCCAAGCACTTCTACTTGCAGAATAAGATGCGGGCTCAGGGGTGTTCACTTAGTTTATTGTCACGTCCAAGTTTTACACAAATCGCCGGCTAGGATAGATAGATCGTATTGCCATCACTCCGTACGTAAATCGTTCAAGTAGAACCCCTTAAGTGGTTGGTGAGTTACAACTTTTCAGTGCAGTTCACTCATTTTGAATGCAGTCTCCTTAAGTTTCGCGGTTGCTTAGACATTGAATAAACGCTCATATTCAAACGCATACCTTCTATAAATATCTAATTGTATTGTTTTTTTTAGCAATACCGTTATATATTTTTCATGTACTTGTAAGACTGTCGCACACTTTTCAAACCCCTCGACTTAGTATTTTTAAGAAATGGCAAACGCAGGCGGGATGTTCGTGTTCAAATTTCAAAATCAGCTGCTTTGAATTGCTAAACCATGGCAAAACATTTGAACAACTTTCCCGAGGCAAGGTAACGGCAAGGCGGGTTATGAACTGTGTAGTATAGTGCAGACAGGATTCCCGGTCCTCGTGCACTCGTCTTTCAACAACTCATATGATGAAATAAATCAGCGTTCGTACTTTCGTCTGACTGATTTCGATAAATATTTCCACTGCGCGGATATCCCCGGTGGTCTACGTTCTATCCCAGTCAATTGTTCAACCAACTGGTAGAGCAATGAAACTTTCATCTTTGATTATAACTCTTACAGTTGGACACTTTATCGTGGTTGTCGATACGATATCAAGCCATGACCAAACCAAACCACCCCCGGCCGGCTACACTAGTGCTGGGACCCCAACGGGAGCTTGGAAAACTCTCCACATGGTTTTTCAACAGAGAGCGTTTGGGAAAGCAAGGTCTCATTAAACCCTGCATCGTTCGTTAAATTGTGGTAAACTCTAGAAAAAAAATGTGTCACGATTTGCTATATATCATGAAAACTTCGAAGTTAAAACCGTGGGCGAAAAAAAATCGAATACTCTAGTTTTCCACTGATCGAACATTCAGTGGCACGGTGACTCAAACGTGCAACTCTATAAAAAAAAGTGTATTTGCAGTTTATGCAGACAAAATTTGTACCGTAGATAAAAGCTGTCGATTTATGCAGGACTCGCAGGGTAAGCATACCTACGCGCGCATGGTACCATACTCGCTCCCCCATTGGTCACGCATCTCGCGTGCTACTCGGGGTAAATGTATTACCGCTGTCCGCCAGATCAACCGTGAACCGATCTAATTTAAACCAAGTGTTCGTCGAAACCGTGGAGCTGGGAATCTTGCGGGAGTTTTCTCCGTTAAATAATGTCAGACATTTACTTCTCGAAGTAGTCTCGACTCCATGCCGTGTATAGCACGATGAGATGGCTGCATGGGGCAACGCAGCGGCGGCGTTGGTGGCGGCGGCGGCGCTGGCGGCGGCGTTGGCAAAGTAACGTGATTTATAGCAAGGCCGTGCAACCGTCGAGAGACCTCACTACGCGGTACCGAGTGAATATTTTAGCGTGATTTTACGCGTGCCATTGTGGGTGACTCCACACGCCATATTCGACTTCCGCATCCGTCATCCATTAATAAGAAGGTAGTCGTATATAACATCGTGGGGGAGCGTTAGCCGTCTAATAAATAGAGATCATATGCTCCACATTTCGGAAAGGAAATAGAGAAGTCCATCCTTCATTACTTAATGTAAGAGGAACTTCGTGCCGATTAGTGTTAAAACATAGGGGATAGATAATAGTTCTTGTTGTCATACAGTGATTTCTGTAGCACCAGTTCGGACGTTGCACGCCTGCAACTTTGATGGCAAGTTGAAATGAGACTTTCTCGGCTGCTAAGTGTTGAAGACAGACTTGTGACTGGTCGAGAGACTGAATTTCGTCATCAGTGGAGGGCGCAGCACATGGCCTAGGCGTGCGCGCCTTCGCCGAACGGGTGCCGCCGCCTTCTGTCTGCAGGACGCCGCGGCCGCGGGCACGCACTCCCGCTCCGTCGAGGACGCCCGATTCGTGTTCATCAATTTCGCTCTCTTGGCCGAGCTCGACATATTCGAACAGGTGCTTTTGATTTGGACACCAGCGCCACGCCGACATCTTCTCCGATGCAAAAGCGAATGAAAATGACTTGCAAACTACCAATATACCTATCCCGTAACCTTGAATCCGAGATTTTGTCCTTACGTTCCGAATTGTCTGTTTCAGGACCTCCAGTCCGAAATCGAGGCCCATCGCGATGTGTTCACCTCGCTCAACGGCACCGGCCGCAAACTGCTCGGCAGTCTTCCGTGCCAAGACGACGCCGTCATGCTGCAGCAGAGGCTGGATGAGATGAACCAACGATGGCACCATCTCAAAGCGAAGAGCATGGCTATTAGGTAAGTCAACATTTTACTCACATTTTATATTCTTTTTTTTTGAGTCTTGTTGTTTCGTCATGCTACTGAGCAAGTGCCAACATTTTCTCACGCGTACGTGCTTATTTGCTCGATCATTTTGAGCGCACATGAGGCAGTTAAATGGTTTGAACGTCCCGTCCATCTAATTTAATGCACACGTATGTTTCATGATATGTGCACATGCACACAGTGCTTCGAGGCGCTGCTAATGAGTGTGGCTTAACCCATATTAACGGCTCGTTTATGCGGGGCGGCACACGACCAAATATTTGAACATATCCCGGCGTCGGCAGCGTCGGTGGCGTTGGTAGCAGCTAGCAGGGAGAGCGATGTATACGACGACGTCGACGCCAGCTCGCTCGTTTACATGGCGTAGCGCCGCGACGCCGGCCAGCGGCTGGTTGATTAAAACCTGCTGATGTTGTAGCGTGGAATGGGGAGGGGGGGGGGGGGGGGGGGGGGGGGGGGGGGGTCAAGCCGGCCGGCCGAGCTGATGTACTTTTGACTGTAAAGGACGCTCGCTCGGTGATAGCTGGAACTTTTCGTGTGAGGGTGGTAGGAGGTTAGTTTCTGAAATATGGTTAGGCGGGCTGCAGTGTTCTGAATAGTTTCAGTAAGCTTTGGCGAATTACTGTCTTTTGCCTTCTCGCGTTCACGCTCTAGGCAAAGGATTGAGGAATATTATATGTGTGGGGGTCATTTCAAGTTCGGCCTCACATACACTAGCCCGTTTACCTTTTGCGATTAAGTTTTAACTCAACCTGACTCGAAATGTGCGCTCGAGCTAGTTGTTGGCGAGATTTAATTAAATTTGGCTCTCCGACGGATTCATATTTCATTTATTTGTGTCTACAACCAGAAAATTTCACATCATGGTGCATCATTCTCGTGTTGAAATATCCCGACCGTTGGGATCAGTGCTAGATTTGAAAGTACAGTTTTTTGATATTGGTGGCACTTCTATTTGTTTGCATTTTTTGCATTTGGAAACACCAATATTTTAAAAATTCTGAACCTCTAGTATCAGGATAAAAATCACGAATTATGTACGGGTCCGGTGCGGGCACCGACCTACCCCCAGAGCATGTGGATGGGTCACAATGTGAAACATTTAGATAACGAATTCAATTTCGCTACAGGGTAGTTTCATTTTTTACTCTCGCATAAAACTTTTACCCCGATTATGCCCCGTCTTTCGTGTAATTCAAATAGCTTGTCACTGTTCATCATGTTACGCAAGCTATAAGTAAAATAGTTAAATGAATCAATTTATCGTAAACCCCTTGTTAAATTAGTATCGAACATCCCCAGCCCCTATAGCTTTGAGCTAGGTAACTACACGTTCAATTGAGTAGATTTTGCGGTCCGGTTTACAGCGGTTTATACCGAGTAGCCGGTACTATCCATCATTCGCTATCTTACTCTATAAAGTACAGTCATGCTGGATCGAGAATAAACCCAACATTTCGAATGTGCTTAAAACTTAGCTGCCTACTTGAAACAAAGTCTAACACTGAGACTGCCACGAAAATTAATGTCCTATATAAATACTTTCCATCTGGGGCGCCAATTAAATAATTGAGTGTTTGCTCACATGTGTGACATGTCTTAACGAATTTCCTAATTACTGGTTGCTGTTTGAGAGTGTACAAGGAATTCGGGTGTGAAATTACGGCGCGAGCTTGTGTGCTCGGCTTTATCTCCTCGGCTCGCATCGCCTTGCCTCACTTCGCCGTACGTAGTCTGAACTTGATCGCAAACGCGAGAACAATTATGACAAAGGCCGGGCATCGCGACGGCGTTGTACAAGACCACCTGGGTAGAGCTTAGAGCGTCGCGTTTTATAACACGCTTTATGGTCATCTTAACTGCCCTAACATATAGTAGGTCGTGAACGTACGCTTCTTCCCGTGTTATAGGTTCACGTAATCGTATACGAGTTTAAAGAACACTTGATGCGATGTTCCCTGGAATGGTTTCAACCACGTTGCGTTTGAATTTAATCAGCTGAGATTTTAAAATCGACGCGTACGAATTTTAATGTCCCGTTCAAAATCCAAGGCACAGAAACTTTCAGCTAATTGATGGTTCGTAAAGCGTAATCGCTTTGGCCACTTCTTCAAATTGTTCCGTATCTTTCCGTGGAGTTTGCTATAAATGATTCAATCTGAGATGAGATTTGAATGGGCTTGAAGTGCACGGTGAATGAAGTGCCCAATAAAATAGTTTTATTCGTCAGTAAATTATTTAAAATTGTCCGGAAAAAGGATCGATTTGTCTGGGAATAAAACGGTTGTCTTTACAATCATCGAGAGACCTCAACTCCCGATTCCCGGATGAATCACGCCGATTGCCAATACCTTCTCAGTTCTCGACATCACCGTTCAACACACCCTCTTCGCTATCATTTTTCTACTTTTTCAATGAATATCGAGGAATTTGAACGCCTGCCGACTCGCGCGCATGCACCACGCTGAACGCTTTAAATATACGAGCACATCTAAAAATTGAGTTATCAGCATTTTTTTCAATCCCAAACCGTGCTAGAAATAAATTCTTAGCTAGCAGCGTTTGAAACGGTGTGCGGGTTCTTTTTAACCACTTTGTAAGGTCAATATTTCACGTATGTGGACGCCGGCTTTGCAATGCCCACTGCATGATATATGTCCACCAATATCCCGGCTCTGGTCGGCAAAGCGGACGCCATATGGAGCCAAGCTTTAGACCACTGGTCTTTCCAATCCCAGGCTCACGCTGCATAAGACTTCGCAATTTATACAAATTAATTGATATCGCTAGCTTTTTCTGCAGTCTTTTTTCATCTTCTGTTTTCATTACTTCACACCATCGCTCTTTACCATTTTTTAAGTGATTTATGTGCTCTCCGTAAATCCTCGGCGTCTTAACATGCAAACTAATAACAGTCCATTCTGTCGCAAGTGTCGTGAGTAATTTGGAAAGAAGTTTGCCTTTCTCCAACTGAGATATCAATTTGGTGGAAATTCAAGAAAAAGAAGCTTTGCTCTCATGATGACACTGATCTCCTTCGAGTGCGAGGGAATAAAATCTATACATTTCGTTTCATAAGCTTAAACCCGGCACCTCCACTTAATTCTAATTTCTAATAGCTCAATTTGCTTGGTTATCTCAACTAGTAGGATCTTTCTTGCTTCTTGATACCGTGCTATCTTCGATTTAGTTAATTGAATGCAAAGATTAATAAGTCATTTAAACTCTATGACGGGCGTTCATTAATTTGCTGGAACCTTTTTTGTTTCAGAAACCGTTTGGAAAGCAACTCTGAGCACTGGAACGCGCTCTTGTTGTCGCTGAGGGAGCTGATAGAATGGGTGATCAGGAAAGACACCGAACTAACCGGTCTTGGGCCAATCGGTGGAGATGTCCCTTGCCTCCAGAAACAACAGGTAAGCATTGCCTGGCCGTTGCCGGGACGAAGTACAGACTAATCACAATGTACTGTAAATAATGCCTTGCTTTCAAGAGAAACATGTATTTATTCTGTACGTATTTGTTCAGGACGACCACCGAGCCTTCCGCAGACAGTTGGAAGACAAGAGGCCAGTGGTCGAGAACAACTTATTGAGCGGCCGCCAATACATGGCCAACGAACCTCCACTCTCCGACACATCAGATAGTGAGGGTATTTATCCACTTCCTTATTTGGTTCAAGCTTAGATTTCATCTCCTAAGTACGATTTCATTCGGTATGAAATATTTGTAAAGATTGGTGATGGCAGAAGTCTTCATAGGAATGTTCCCTTCTTGTGTCCATTAAATAAGCGAGATGTCACTATTATTGTGCTCGTTTAGTCCCAAGGGTGGGCTCCATCTTCCTTACAAGGGGGTTGTTAATTAAGAGCGTCCCTCGAGTTGTATTGGCTGACGAAGCCGCCCCAGATATTCCCAACATTAAACTAATGATACGGCAACATTGACGCCCATCTCAACTAATGCAGCTTACATATTTGGATGTCGTGGAGCTCTTGATCAAATAGTAAAAGGCTTGATTGGGTTATTTACTCTGGAGATGAGGGGAACTGATTATCATCTATAATCTCTGTTTTCTTTCTAGTAAAATCCTGTGACCTAGTTATTGACATCCTCTTTTTCCATGCAGCTGGTAGGGAATTGGATGGTGACTCCCGAGGATATCGCAGCGCGGAAGAGCAGGCGAGAGAACTGACTCGCTCCATTCGTAGAGAAGTTAACAAACTCTCTGAGAAGTGGAACGCCCTCATCGACCGTTCAGACCAGTGGCAGAGGAAGCTAGAAGACAGCCTAGTGGTACACAACTTTGAAATACAAACAGGAACTAGGAACAATGCCTAATTTGTGTAAATTTTATTAACTGGGTTTGTTTTACTTTAGAAAATGCGAGTCTTCCAAAAGAATCTGGAGGATTTATCAAGCCGTCTGGCGGCCGCGGAAGCGATGAAGGGCAGCTGGCAGAATCCTGGCGATATAACCGAAGCCGGAGAAATGCTGGAACAGCTTCAGGTAATTGCAATCATTCAACCGCTTTATCAGCCAAGACTTGACAATAATCTTTAGGTGAAGAGCGACTAACGTAGCTTTGTGCCGGTGGTTTGTAGAAGTTCGGCGAGCGCTTGGGACCAATCCAGCGAACGATAGAAGACGTCAACGACCAGGCAGCGCTGTTCTCATGCAACAATGTACTCGTCTCGCACTTAACTTTAAATCGACTGGAAGACTTAAATACCAGGTAAATTTCATACCACAAAATGCAGATTCTTGCACAGTGCCAAAGAGCAGCATCTTCTTGTGTTCTATCTATATTTCACACATTTAGCATGTTGGATACACCGGTTCTCGCGAGATCACCAAAGTTTTAGCAAAATTGTGGTGGATCAGAAGCTGGATGGGTGACCATTTATGACAAGATCCAGTTATGTTCGGGAGAGTGAGAGAAGGGAGGGTTTGAAGCTAGTAAAACGGCTTCCCTACCTAGGCAATCAACCTCTTGACAGCACAAATTAGTGGAGGAATCCTGCTGTTCCAGTTCTGTCTTTCATAAGGGAAGTTACGCGGATGTCCCATTGGTGCTTATTGACAAGAGTAAGCTATGTGCGGGCACTGGGTTCCCTGCTTCCTTGCTAGATTTATCATCATCCCCCATATCACCCTATCATTCACTGACACTATATGACCCTTGCCACAGGGCAAAGCCTCGAGTCAGTCCAGTGGTGATTCAATACCAAATAATCAATCAAAAATTGTACAAATTCTAATCTTGCATTTTTTGCCAGGTGGAAATTGCTCCAGATATCCGTGGACGATCGGTACAAGCAGCTGAATGAGTTTGGCAAAGAAGGCGCCCCTCCGAATCAGAACTTCTTGTCTGCGTCGGTTGAGCATCCCTGGGAACGTGCCGTCACCGCAAACAAAGTGCCTTACTATATCAAGTGAGTGGAGCAAACAAATTTCACATTCTATTTCTTAAGATTAACATGAAACGCTAAACATCCATAGGTAAATTTATCACATGTCCGTAACTTAAATCGCTTGGTTGCAGTCACTTGAGCGAGACGACGCACTGGGACCATCCGAAGATGATCGAGTTGATGAACTCCTTAGCCGACCTCAACGAAGTTCGCTTCTCCGCTTATCGCACCGCCATGAAACTACGGACCGTTCAGAAAAGACTGTGCTGTGAGTTACAAAAACTTGTGTTTAATATACCTACCTTGGTGGTAGCAAGCGATATTAAGAAAAATTACTGCCTTTGAAGTTCACTTGCTTTTTTTACAATTCACTTCCCCATTTACAAGGTTGGATCCATCACATTGCTGGATTGTTGGCATTATGTTTTTGTGCTTTAAAATTCAATCTTTACAACGTTTTGCAATGCAATGGATTCAATGGAACGCAGCTAGTGTCCTGGCTATTACAATCGGTCTGAAAATTCATGGGGTAAGAAAGTGTGTTCTTTTTTGCGTGTCTCTTTCCTGCCGGTGACTGACTTAAGCTTGTCGCAGTGGACATGTTGGGCCTTCCGGCGGCACTGGATTCATTCGACTCGCACGGGCTACGTGCGCAAAACGACAAGCTGATCGACGTGGTCGACATGGTGACTGTGCTGTCGTCCCTCTACGACCTCATCACCACCGAGAACCCCGGCGGGCTGGTCAACATCCCACTGTCACTCGACCTCGCCGTCAACTGGCTGCTCAACGTCTATGACAGCCAGCGCACCGGACAGATCCGAGTGCTCTCCTTCAAGGTTGGCCTCGTGCTGCTCTGCAAGGGACATCTCGAGGAGAAATACCGATGTGAGTTTTCAACAAGCGTACAGATTTAGCCAGTTTGAATTAGTCATCTGGCCAAAGACAATCTGCGACGATAAATATTAGTTCATTTTACGAGCAATATAATGAATGCCTCGCCTTTATCTTAAGTTTGTTAAACTGAATCCATAAATTGTCTCCGCCTGTTGCTTTGGTCATTAGGTGTGTTTGATTTCACTAAAATTCAGTAGCTTGCATATAGGAGCTATATTGCAGTACTGCAAAACGAACGGTTGGTAGAGCTGCAGTAGCAAGAGCACATAAAAATATGGCAGTCTTTGGCAGCAAAAACCAATTTGTAGGTACTTGACCTACCAGTTCCACGTAGAATGGATCACCAAATCCAATTAATGTTGGTGGATTCGGATACTAGTGAAGAAAGTGCCGGATGAACATATTTTGCTGATGTGTCTTGATGAAATTGTATTATGAGACACAAGACATTCAGTTGCCAAATCAACCATTCCTCAATACACAGAAAAGAAATTTATCACCCACCTGCGTCTTAGCCCCATGCACCCTTCGCTTACAATGGGAAAACCACCTTCGTCTACTCTCACGACAGACACGGTATTCTCTGCCATTTTTATTATGCACTTCAAAATCGCGCACTTTTACAGTCCTACTGCAAGCTACTACAATCGACAGCACTTCTCGAGGTGCAGTAGGTTGTAGTAGCTGCAAGCTACTGCCACCTACTGCAAACTTGAAATCGAACAGCTTTCCAGTAACTGCAAAGTGAAAACGAACGGCAAATGGCTCTGCAGTAGGTTGCAGTAGACAAAACGAACACGCCTATTGCTACAAAACTAGATAGTGTTTCCAAAGCGGGTTCATGTGACAAATGTATCCCTCCTGTTATCCCACTGGCTATCAGCTTATTACCAGCGATTTCGCCTTAAAGTAGGAATATTTCAACTTTCTAGGAACACGGGTTGATGAATTTTCTTGTATTTAATTGTGCTTCAGGATAACTCTCCTTTTCATCAGTAAATTTTCATTCGATTTTAGAAATTATTTTCAAAAAGTACTAGTTGATAGTGATAATCTTTTCTTACAAATGTATACATAAAGCGGGAAAGAAGTGCGATAGGACTCTGTGACAATGCTCCCTTGCCCGTGTCCACAGACCTGTTCCGCCTGATTGCCGACCCCAACCGCCTGGTGGACCAACGCAAGCTCGGCCTGCTGCTACACGACTGCATCCAAGTTCCGCGACAGCTTGGCGAGGTGGCCGCGTTCGGTGGGTCCAACATCGAACCTTCCGTGCGCAGCTGCTTCGAGAAGGCCGGCAAGGAACGCACCGAGATCGAAGCCATCCACTTTCTCAACTGGCTGCAGCAAGAGCCGCAGAGCATGGTCTGGCTGCCGGTGCTACACAGGCTGTCTGCGGCCGAGACGGCCAAGCATCAGGCCAAGTGCAACATCTGCAAGGAGTACCCCATCGTAGGGTTCAGGTGAGACATGAGCTTCAAATAGAAGATCAATGTAGTTTACCTTTCCTTTGCCTGGCAGCGATTCCAGAGAAAATTGACTTGACTTATCTTTCTTGATTGCATCAATCAATCCAAATGCACGTAACTTTTGTGTCGAGCGGTGATGACGGCGGTAGCAGTTTTAATTTAATGAAATGTAGGCTCTACCAAGTTTCATTACCAGTTAACAACAAAAATGCTATTATTGCTCATGCAGACAAAGTGTAGAAGCTTCGTTAAACAATTTAAAAGAAAATGTGAAAATCTATATCGACCTATTTTGTTTTGTGATACAATGTAAATTTATCCTTTCCGAACAATTTTGCTTAAATAGTTTTATTATTTTCAGATACCGTTGCTTGAAGTGTTTCAATTTTGACATGTGTCAGAACTGTTTCTTCTCGGGCCGGAAAGCAAAGAATCACAAGCTCACTCACCCGATGCAAGAATACTGCACAGCCGTAAGTAACATTAATGAAAATGAAAAAGGATTTCCAATAACGATTGTTTCAATAATATGTATTCGTTCGTCGACAGACCACGTCCGGCGAAGACGTGCGCGACTTCACACGAGCATTGCGCAACAAGTTCAAGTCAAAACGTTACTTCAAGAAACATCCGCGGGTCGGCTACCTCCCTGTTCAGACCGTGCTCGAAGGCGACGCACTCGAAAGTCCCGCCCCTTCGCCGCAACACTCGACGCTGGGACACGAGATGCACTCGCGGTTAGAAATGTACGCAACGCGACTCGCTGAAGTCGAGCTTAGGACCAGGAGTAATTCCACTCCTGACTCGTACGTATCATTTAAACAAGTGCTCATCCCACCATACTCCACACATGTGATATCACCGTAACACTTACCACCCCACTCAGCTTGTGTGCCTAACTGTACAACCTGCAGCTTCTTGTAGCTGTCACTATCTTGCTTGCTGATTGATTCACATTTTATTTTTATTTTTTTAGCTGTCCTTAGCCTCGTAAATCTATTCACCTATCACATTCACGTGTGTGTTTGCTTCTTATCTACTTAGTAACTTAAATTTAGACCTAATAATCGATCGAAATTACCAAACTTGAGTCTTATTATGTTCAAGTTTCACATGCTCCAACTCACAGGATCTGTTCTGATTGGCTGCAGGGATGACGAACACCATCTCATCGCACAGTATTGCCAATCGCTCAATGGTGGAGACTCCGGTCCGGTGCCAAGAAGCCCCGTGCAGATCATGGTGGCCATCGACCAGGAACAACGAGAGGAACTCGAGGCGATGATTCAGTAAGGAAATTATCCACTAATTTAACGGAGACATTTGTGACTGAATAGTTACAACAGGGCCCCAGCAAAGCCGACCTAATCTGTACCGAGTCCGGCAATGCTGTGTAGTGCCTAAACCATTTAATCAGAAGGCCCTGCAGGTCGATAATGAATCTTTTTTCGGATCTGAATTTTGGCCAAGATACTCAGGACTGAATTACAAGATTACAATCTAAAAATAAAATGTTAATGTGAATGAAGTTACAAAGTCTAGCTGCTGCATTCGATCTTGGGGACTGTCATTCTAATTCTGGTTTTTAATGATTTCTGTTATTTTTGGGTTTTTTTGAGAGCTGGCAACGGACTGTGAAAAAAAAAAAATTTAATCGTTATTGCTCCCCTTCTCTGTAACTGCCTATGTTTTTTCAATTTGCAGTGAAATTAAAAGAGGTGATAAGTACGGAAACAATTTTACATGAGCATCCCTTGGGATAGTTCTTCATCATAGAGCACAGCTGCAGCGTTGTCAAAAACACCCTTTAGCATTTCTGACCGGTCACTACATTACTTAGCAATTTGGGAGCTTGCAACAGCTGTCTTAAATACGCAAGAAAAATTCTATGTATAATTATAAACAAAGCTGACCGCCTCGGTGCTGTGTTGTACAGTGAGCTCGAGGAGGAGAACGCGTCGTTGCAAGCCGAATACGAGCGGCTCCGAGCGAAACAGACGCCAGACTCGACGCCAGACGACAGTCACCTGAGCTCGCGGCCGGGAGACTGCGACATGCTCAACGAGGCCAAGCTCCTGCGTCAACACAAGGGGCGACTGGAGGCGCGGATGCAGATCCTAGAGGATCATAATAGACAGCTAGAAGCGCAGTTGCAGAGGCTACGGCAGCTGCTAGACGAGGTATCCACTCCACCTTAATGCTCCGCCTTTCAGTTTTGTGGAATTTTATTCACAGTTTGCATGAAGATCTCTACCGTTTGGATAAATGGAGAATATGTCCCCATCTTTGAGTCACAGCTGTCATAAGCCATGCTTGAACCACATTAAAAACAAAGGCTTGATCACTAAATTTTTAAGACTCATGTCTTCATGTCTTTATTTGAAAGGCTGATCACGTTTAGAGCCGCAGTTTTTTCTGGCTAGTGGGAGACGTTCCGCTTCGGAGCCGCACCATTGGCTAGAAACGCAATCCCATTGAATAAAGAATAAAATCATTTTATTCTCTGTGACATTTCTGTAAAAATTCGGCTTAGCTGTTGTTAAATTTAAGAACAGCCGTGACTCAAAAATGGCGGTATTCCTGCATTTATTTACACGGCAGTGGTCCTCATGCAACTAAATTAGATCTTCTTGTAACTTCCATGCAAGGAATAAAAGTTAATTGGTTTGATGATGGTTTCCAGAGGTGTGATGTTTTTACATTGAAACAGCCTTGTAAACCACCAAACAACATAAAAGTAATTTGCTTGGTGGTGCTTGGAAGTTGTACGTAATAGATCTGGGAAAGCTAATGCAATAAAGATAACCATGTGCTTTCTTTGTAGCCGAGCTCGAGTTCTCCATCCAAGACGGGAACACTTCAAACTCGGTCCGTTACGGCATCCCAGTTAGCGACGGACTCGCCAGCTAAGATCAACGGACACTACCACGACGCCAGCAGTAAGTAGTGCCAAGCAATCCCTCTTACTAATGCTCCTAGCGTACAACTCTTAAGTTTCACATTCGATCGTAGAGGAGCTGGGAGCTTTCGTTCTAGCTATCTGCTTAAGAGTGCTTAGCATAGAAGGTTTTTTAATGGGCTGCCAAATTTCTAACCCTGATAAGACCGTTATATCTAGA
>QKMV01002217.1:0-13806 GCA_003287335.1 Lednia tumana
GTTGCGTTGCGTTGCGTTGCGTTGCGTTGCGTTGCGTTGCGTTGCGTTGCGTTGCGTTGCGTTGCGTTGCGTTGCGTGTGATAAGTGAGTCACGTGGTTGAGGACACGAGTGTGTGTGTGTGTGTGTGTGTGTGTGTGTGTGTGTGTGTGTGTGTGTGTGTGTGTGTTGATAGTTTGCTTGTGGTTACTGCGAGGGTGAGGCTGGCTGGCCGTCATCCATGCATGGCAGTAATTCGGCTAAAAGCTGCTTGCCTCAAAACGAACCAGCGAGGATATCAGTCTTTTGCTTTTATAATGCGGGTGTGCCACACCCCATAAAGCCATTAGTCGTATAACTCGTTAGTTACCATAGGCTATACTGCCGGCGCGCGACGCCCAGCGCGCGACGCCCGACGCACGACGCATGACGCACGTGCTCACCAGAGTTGGACTTGGAATGTCGCGCTGGCTGTAATTTTCGATGCACTTGCTGCTAGAGAAACAATGTACCTTACGTGGGTACCAATTACCCAAACTATTACTAGACGGTCTAGAGTATTGCTACTGTATGAAATGATATAGAGGGGAAGAATATTTATAAATGTGTTAACTGGTTGGCTTGGTAACTAGGCTAAGCTAGGGCTGTAATTTTCGATGCACTCGCTGCTAGAGAAACAATGTACCTTACGTGGGTACCAATTACCCAAACTATTACTAGACTGTGTAGGGTATAGCTACTGTATGAAATGATAAAGAGGGGAGGAATATTTATAATTGTGATAACTGGCTGGCTTTGCAACTGTCATTTACTGAGCAGTCAATAGTTTTCGCTTGATTTTAAATTTAGTTCTTATATTAATTAAATTGTAATAACTTTTTAGTTAGTCCCACAGTTAAATCCTGTTTGGCTAATGATGGAAATACAGTAGATGAAGATATCTGAATGATAAAGTAAAATTCGTAATTGTATCGAAACAAAAAACAAGAGAACAATGTCAGGATCATAATCTGCTCAAGCAAGTCAATCACGTGGTTCCGATTACGTCTTCATTGAGTTCCCAATACTCAGTTCGCCCGCAGTAACGTTTTGATCAGGGGATGCAATAATATTTGCATTGATTTCTGCTCGCTGACATTTAACAAGTCGAAGACGGAGTACGCTTTTGAACCAAGTGTCCCGATGACACTTTCCAAAATAACGACGCGTCGGGGGACATTTTCTGTTTATTTGTTTGCTACTTGCGTTTGTTTACACAAGTTTCCCGAAACATTTCCAACGCTTTGGATGATGAAAGTGTATACGCAGTAGAATGTTTTGTAAATGTGCGATGATACCTTTGATGAGAAATGCTTTGCTATAGTTTTAGCTCATCATCGAACGATATATTCTTCACACCATCCCATATGCAAGCTATCGTTGCACGTAATATTAATAATCGAACACGGGGCTGGTGCATATGCAAGCTTAAAAATAACCGCGATAGGTTATTAAAATAGACCCAGGTTTGAACGAGGACGGACGTACGGACGGGCTGGTTGAACATCTGGCTGTCAGCCCGTCATGTCATTATTCCAGCAGAGCAGCGATTCGCAGCAGAAAACTGAAAACACGCTCATTTGGGAACGAGCGCCAAAAGAAAGAGTATGGCATTTATGATAGACAGCGAGACCATAGCACTATCCGAATATCGAAACACCAAATACCGACCATCGAACACTCCACGTTGTATCATCGAACGCGGAGCATGCAATATCGAACACTGAACACCGAACACCGAACACCGAACACCGAACACCGAACACCGAACACCGAACACTGAACACCGAACACTGAACACTGAACACTGAACACTGAACACTGAACACCGAACACTAAACACCGAACACCAAATACTGAACACCGAACACTAAACACCGAACACCAAATACTGAACACCGAACACTGAACGTTGTATCATCGAACGCGAATCACTGAACATCGAACACCAAAAACCTAACATGGAACATCTAAAACTGAGCACCGAACACCGAACACCGCACACCGAACACCGAACACCGAACACCGAACACCGAACACCGAACACCGAACACCGAATATCGAATACCGAAGATCTAGCAACGAACACCGAACACTAAAAATACCACATCGAACATCGAACATTGAATACCCAACACCGAAAACCGAACACCGAAAACCGAATCATCAACTCAACCAGAATACGAACCCGAGACCTCTCGATTGCCGGTCAAGAGCTCCACTTAGCCGGGTAGGGTATTAGAGCTCTCCGAAGAGAGGACGCCCAGAGAATCGTACATTGAACGAGTACATCGCGTTTGCAATTCATCTTTTGTGAGAGATTTGGCTTGTGCCCTTCGACAGCGATGGTGCTTTCACTAGTCCCAACCCCTGTTTCTCAGGAAGACCGAAGGGTAGTTGGGAACTAATTTTCTGGATAGTAGCTTAAAAAGTTATGGGAATAGCAGGGTAGGCTTGGGCAGTGGCAGGGGACGGTGCAGGGCCTGGGAAAGGTAGGGGAACGGCAGAGCTGGACTTGGGACATGGGAAATAGAGAGTAACCGAGGGCTAGGGCCAGGTGAAGGTGCTGGTTCCAAGGCAGTGCCACGAGAATGGGCTAGGGCCTAGAATGGGCTGGGCTAGCGGTGGCAAGGGAAAGACAGGGTAGCCCAAGGCCAGAGCCATTCGAAGAACCAACAGCCCACAGTTGGTATGTACCTAAATATCCGCACACTCAGTGAATGGGCCGAAGCAGGGCCAGGTGATGGTGCTAGGGCCAGGGTAGTACCCCGAGAAGGACTGGGACAAGGGAAAGGCAGGGTAGCCCAGCGCCAGAGCCAGGGCCACGGGCCGGGGCAGGGCAGCGCTGGGTAGGACTCTGGTAGGGCAGGGCAGGCATTGAAAAGGGAAATACAGGGTAGTTCTGGGCTAGGGCCATGGGCAGGGCCAGGTGAAGGGCTGGGGCAGGGCTGTGGCAGAGAGATGCGAGCAGATATTGGGGTGAATGAAAGGTCAGGCCGGGCGTGGTCTCCAAATGACTGCACGCGATGCAGAGGTCGACAGGCTGACAAGGCAGGCAGGCAGGCACACTGGTGTTGGTGTATGCACAAGAAGGGTGGGTGGCTTGGTTACCTGCCCAGGGGGCTGGGAGGCGGCCGGAGGGATACCCGATGCCTATAGACTTTTATTAACAGATTCTATCAACCCCTGAAATCAGCAGAAAGGCCAACACCCGCAATACTATTTCAGAAAATATCATCGACTCATTTTTCCCCTCTTTTATTTTTAGTTCTCTCTTCTCTTGTTGAAATTAATTGCCCTGGTTGGGCCTGGTTGGGCCGGATCGGGTGGAAAACGTGGAAAAGCAAACGTCGCCGAGTAACTCTGCTACGCCCGACCTCGGCCTCGGCCTCGGGTTGGCCAGTCGGAAGGATGGTTTCATCGAACTCGTAGTTAATTTTAATGATTGGATGGAACTCTGCTTGTGCAGTTTACTATGACAACAGTCAATCTGAGCTGTGTGTTTTCACGGAAAATAGGAAACTTACCTTCCATAGAATCTGCCAAATAACCTGCCAAATAACCTGCCAGAAATCTTGTAAATAACCTTCCAAAGAAGCTGCCAAATAGCCAGCTATGGAACCTTTCAAAAAACCTGTCAGATAACCTGCAAAGGAACCTGCTAAAGAACCTTCCAAAGAACCTGCCTAGGAATCCGTCTAAGAGCCTCCCGGGGACCTGTCGTGGTGCTTGCCGTGGAACCTGCCAGGGAAACTGCCAGGGATGTGAACAAAGAACATAAACATGCAAGCCGACGGAGAACCAGTTGAATATTCTTTAGAAAAATTGATTTCATATGTAAATAAGCGTCACGAGCCGGAAGAGCCGTTCGAAGATATGCATAATATTTTGACGAGAATAGGTACCGTATTTGCATTCTGACGAGAACAGCGCCGTTTCATTTTGACGATTCCAATCAATTTATATAAAAGTGAGTTAGTTGAGTGATTGATTTCAGATTGTACCGGTTCTTATCTCCCGGATTCACCCCGTCCGTAGGATCGTCGAGGCGAGGCGAGGCGAGGCGAGGCGAGGCGAGGCAAGGCGAGGCGCATCATTAAATGCTGCCAGCAACGCGACGGGAACGACTAGCAAATAGCAATTCACTGTTGGCATAGAAAAATGCGAATGCGCACTGCTGCAAGCACATGAACATCGTTTCTAATGCATTTTTCATCTGTTTTAAACGCAATGTAAATTTCAACTCACATGTCAACTACGATGGGGTTGATATCCCAATGTGGTTTGTGATTGGTTACATATTATTTCCAGTTAACTACTGTTTTAAAAAATCAGATATAACGCCCAGGGAGGCAGTTATTTAATGCGCATGCGTGCATTTAAGAACTTGAGAAAAAAGTATTTCGAACAGTGATCTCAAAAGGCTGGCAACGCGAAAAGCTGGCAACGCAAAAGGCTGTCAACGTGTTGGTGGAAAAGCGCTGTGCAGTGAATTTGCTTACAGCCCACGGACATGGAACGCTGTATACAAATATTATATACCTAGTATACTAATAGGTATCTACGATACACTGTGTATTTTCAATGATGTCAGAAGGTGAAAGGTCAATTCCCTGTTCCCATCGTCTCAGTTTCCGGCGGAAGCTGTCAAACCGCACCCAAAGTCTTTGGCAATACGATAATAGCACTAATTATAGCACTAATAAACCACTGGGGGATTTTATTTCACCTATCAGAGTAGCCACCGAGCATATAGCTCAGTTTACAGCCGACAATTTATGTCTCATGACAGTCTTACTTTGCTCTCTAAGAGACGTCGTTTGGGAAATGGCGCAGAAGAATTTGGCAGTAATTTATGGCATCTGAGATAGTTTTAGGATTCGATGGTTATTGTTTACCCCTACTGAAACTTGCGATGCGACGGAGTCACTGAAGGACCAATATACAATTGCCGGCTACTACTCCTCTCGTTTCATTGAACCCTACTTCAACTAACCAATTCAATGATCGCAGCTGAATGCCTATCGATTGTTTTATGTACAATCGTTTAGCTGGGCGTACCTAATGATTCCCTGAGCATCAAAACCATATCGTGGCCAAAGCTGTTGCTTGCCATTCATTATCCACTTATTTTGGTGAACACAGTAAGCTAATAGGTGGAATCCCAACCCGCCATGGCTGAAGCAAGCCATCTGTGTCTTATTTATGCATAGAAATGCAATCAAGGAAAGACTAAAGAGTTACACCCTGTTTAAAACAATCATATATTACCGTCAGTGGGGAGCCCAAGCCCAGTGCAACCTAAAAACCGAAGGTGACGCAATTTCGATGTTACTTTAAAGATGTCGACTGGAGGTGCTTCTTCTGAGAGAGATCACGACGTCGCTGGCGAAGACTTGCTATCGGTTAGTTGCATTTCTACCTTCGGCTTGTTCTGTTCACTGTCGGGTATCATTATTCAGTGTCGATTTTTGAGTGTCAGTTGTCGATGGGTGCACCGCGATTCGCGATCTAACAGCCTACTCACAAGGTGAAATTGCAACAGTTTGGAACAGTGTATAGCTTCAACGAATCTTGCTCTTGTCGTGGTGTTGGGTTGGTATCTATCTGCCTTCAAGATACCTTAGTATCATATTTCATAGTCTTGTACAACGTTCACACTATAGGTACAAAAGTTGATATTGATCAGCTAACGCTAGTAAACAGCTGCAGAGACACATTTGTTTTTAATTCATGTGACATTTGTTTCTTAATCAAGTTCCGAACACGATGATCAAGTTCTAGGGAACTCAATCATCTCCTCAATTTAGATCGAAGTTAGCTGAGTTGTATTTCCAATATGTCTTTGATCGACATCAACGATTTGATCGACATCAACTTATGTATGTGTGAACGGAGTAGGTATTAGCCTAGACTGTGAGCTGAAGTCTGAAGTAATCTTGGTCTGTGCGTGTAGTCGTAGGATAGGTATACAAGTCTTCTATAGTATCAAAAGTTACATTTTATAATTTTACTGGCTCCGGGATAAACTCTCGTGAAGAAACATGTTTTTTTGCATGGCATCCCTTTGAACATTGTAAGAGGCGATTTTTCGAGAGAAATCACTTTTTGGCATCTGATTTAACAGAGGAAAGGCCTTGTCTTAATGCACTGCTCTCTTCGGAATCGGCTTCTGGATACGTCACTAAAAATTCAATGACACTTTTTTCTGTAAATTCCACTTTCGTGGAAGGCAAGCTTTCATACTAGACGACAGTTTGTTTTGCTTTGTATTCGGTAAAGCTGGGAAAGCCGGGAAAGCGAAGTGGGCACTCCGGCACTCACGCGTTAACATATCGAAGCCCGGAGCCGCGTGTTGAAATAAGATTGGCAACAAAATTCAACTTTTTACCGACGACTGTTATAATTGTGTAAGGAATGAGAAGGACGATGAGCGGTCTCCTTGTTAATAAACGAATTATATTTTTAATTTCGTGAAGTGGCGCTTCTGGAATACGAAAACTTCTTCAGACAAAATTGCTTTTTTCATCGTTTAAAAATTTTAAATTGAACGGAGGAAATGCAGACTTTTCGCACTTTGCAATCACATTAGGTATACTCGAAATGATAAGAGTGAAATCTGCCGTGCACAGTATTGCAAATTTGCTCAATCTAAAATGATAGAGATGGGTATACTTGGTACTATGTTAATGTAAACTTGCTGTAGAAATGGCTGACTACCGGAAACCAAATACTTTGGCCGGACGTGTAATTGGCATTGCAACTGTTAAGTTGGGCTGGGTTAGGTTGGGTTGGGTTGGGTAACAAATGTTTCTATCGATGAGTGTTACGATTGTCGGTTATTCGCCGCTGGATCGGGTGCTCTGCATTATAAGCATGGTTTTGGTATTATTCGATCGCCACGTGTCAATTATGCCAGCCCTAAACGGCAAGCCTGGTAGTACCTAGTATACCAATGCCTCAAGCCTCAACGTTTTTACTTGACACTAATACGCTTTTGGTGTCAATTTTCCTCAGCGCAAGAAACATCTAGTCTTTTAGTAGCTTCATATAATTTCGTTTACATCCAATGCTTTTTTCTCTTTTAAATTGCTAATTAATCTACGAGCACGACGTCGACATCCCATTAACTAATTAAGGTAGTGGTATTCACTGAGCTGGAATTACGCTAAAAGTAAGCATATTATAGGGTTTAATCTTTATTGAAGCTATGATGGGCCCTGGAGCGTAGGATTGTGTGCCTAATTATCAAATTATAGCCAATAGTCTTTATTACTTGTGAAAACATTTCACAGATCAACGTCGGTCCATCATTTCTAATTGATAGTTATATTCGGCTAAAAAAGCGTTTGGTCTCTGCGCGATTGACCAACTGAAAGCGGGTGGGGGCTGGATGGTTAGATGGTTGGGTCGTTGATATAATACATTGGAATGATTGCAATTCAACCGACTCCTGAATTACATCTGATCGCGAACGCTTGTTTTGTTGCCAACTAGTTTCAGTGACACCAGCTACTTTAAAACCACCTTGTAAGTTGTAACCAAGTTGCTCATCATGTCTTTCCTTCAGTCGCCTATCAGAAGAGTCAACTCACAGAAATCGACACCTGTTGGAAGCGTCACTAGCGTCACTAGCGCCAATTCCTTGTCGAAACAGCAGCAAGCGTCCGAGAGTATGTGGAGCGACCAACTCCTGAAGGCAGCGGTTGCAGATCTGGACCGAATCGACCGCGATGGAAGCGACTCGGAGCTATCGGACAACGAGCACTTCCTGTCGAAGGGCGCCTTCCTTTTGACACCTAGCCATGAGCTGAGTATGGACAAGGCAGGCACCATTTGTGAGAAGATGAACTTTAAAGGTAAGAGTAAGACTCGTAGGAGTGCCCGGTGGCCGCGTGGCAGCGCATCTGCCTTGAAATTGGGAGGTCCCGAGTTCGATCCTGGTGGCCAGCTAACTTAGTTTTGGTTTTCGTGATTTCCCACAACCATTTCTGGTAAATGCTGGGATAGTTCCTCCACCAAAAGGGTATAGCCGTCTCTTTAACCTCTCCGTTTCCATCCCCGACCCCTCCCTTCAAGCTGCAAAACTTGGGAGCTTGATGTGGTCTTCCCTAAACCAAAAATTGGAAAAAAAGAATTAACAATCACATGTGCGACAACGACATGCAGATCAGGTGCTACCAGCTAATCTTATAGTACAAACTTATTATACTGAGCGCTCGCTATCAAAGTCTCCCCCGCATAATGGTTCCATTGGATCGCGAGAACTTGTATTTAAACCGCTATTCGTAACATCTCAGCAGTTCACACCGTTTTAAGAAAACGAATATTGAAGTTATAGCTAATGTCTTCAACTACCTACAGTTAGCTTTCAAATTCAACATTGGGATTGTCGCAGTAATTCCCAACTTTCACACAGAATCTAAGTTAAAAGCAGCGCACCGTTGGTGCAAGATTTTGAATAATGATGAAGCTGAGGGTTATAGTTAAAGCTATAGACTGCAATCCGATGAAAAGGCTGCATTACGCTTCTATTTGCTAGCAAACAAATCGAACGAATCAAACAAATGATATAAATTGATTCAATTCAACACGATTTGTTCTATTCATACTACTCATCTCCTCGAAACACATTACATTTGCAGGTCTTTTTTCCCTGACAAAAACGGCGACTGGAATTTTGTTCAAATTCAGTGATCCTGAAGATTACCAGGCAACGTACAAAAAAGGATTCCATAAAGTGACTGGCGCTCGCTTTTACAAGAAGGTGAGTTACGTTCATCTCCATTCCCCTTACTTCATTGGTAATTGTGAGTCAGTAAACAGAATCACATTTTACCGGTGTTAATTTACATTGATAGCCTCGTTACATCCACCGTACTCCCCATAATAAATAGTACATGCGAACATCGAACACAAAAGCTATCAGTTGACACAAGTGGCAAAGTTTCTAAATATAATGGTTAATACACGCCCATATAGAGTAATCTCTAGTTGTATCGAGAAACTAGTAGACCTGAACTAGATGTACTAGAACTGGTCCTCGACTGTATTATCAGAGCTACTAGTCTTTCACGGATAGAGGTGGACTTCAATGGTAATCAATTGGATTTCGGATCGCCAACAAAACAGAAACTATAGTCTAATTAATTGAGGTCGTCCTCAGACATGCAAAATGCAATTCTTCAAACATTGTCTCCGTTTTTCATTCAAATCGCAGAAAAACGTCGTAATACAACTATGGTTATATAGTTTGTGAAGAATACTTACTTCTTTATGACGATTCAGTAAATAAACAATACACATTGTTTGAAGCGGCCTACCCAACGCGATTGGGGTCTACCAGTAAAATAATCGTAAAAGAACTTGTTATCGTAATATAATTTTTAATAAAAAGTGCCTACAGCTTGGCTTTTTTTTATAATTTTACGTATTCTACATTGATGTAAAACAATGTAAAATTTTCGGATTCAACAAAAGCGAACACAAAGGAAGTGACTTCCGACTTCCGACACGCACCTTGTCGCTTTTGGAATAAGCAAACACCCCAACAAACAACTCCCCAATAAACAACACCCCGTCCTCAACAAAGATGCATCAAGTTTATTTCCTGGATCGCAAAAAGTCTGTGGGCCGTATGCGAATCTCGCAAGAATGGTCGCCGAAGGGGTGAGGGGGGGGGGGGCAAGTTGAGACACTCCCACTTATAAGAAAATGCAAGTACAGATACATATCATCAGAAAATATAAACATACGCGAAGCATTGATTAAAAAATCAAGAGGATCACCTTTGAGAGCCTAAAAAGTGCATAAAAAGGTTTCTGAAATCGAACTCATATTGCGTGCAGCGCTCAAATTTGGCGCAGTGTGTAAAAATCTTCGAACTGATTTCAGTTCCCCCCCCCCCCCACTATTGAAACAATTGACGAGCCTTGTGCAAAAAGGGGTATGCGCACATCATCCCTGACTGTTTTTTTCTGGAATTCGAGTTTTCCATCCTGTTTTCTATCGGCTGGGACACTTAACTACTGGAACACAACTAAAATATTTACTTATCGGATAGCATTCGTGTAGATTCCTTATGTCTGAAACATACAAAATAAAACTCCTACAGCATTTATCTCGAAACTAGGTCCATGCCACATACCCCCTTTTTGCACAAGCCGCCTCAATTATGCTGGCGCCCATGCCCACAACAAATGAGTTCGCCTCGACGTGAACCCCAGTGCGTTGTGACCCCTCCCTCCAGGTGCCGATTCCGTGCCGACCGCAAAAGACGTTCACGGTGTTCGTACTGGAGGTCCCCGAAGACATCCCTGAGGAGGACATCCGGCACTCACTCTACAAGTTCTCCAGTATCGTCGAGGTGACTCGCATCAAGGAGCAGCTATCGACGGGCCCCGGTGCCGGCGCCGGGGGCTCTACGGGGCTAGGGCCAGCCACCACGGGTCCCTCGTCTGCCCCGAGCTCCGGTAAGATCGGACAAGCTCTGTGCATGGTGTAGTCATCATCTAGTTGTTAGCACGTGTAAAGCGTCTTTCATTCAACTCTTATGGTTGAGTTTTGTTTGCTTGTTTGTTTGTTTGTTTGGCGCCCAATAGGCCAGACGGAATGTCTGATCGAGCTGAATTGTTTAGTAAATACTGACCCGATACTAACTTAGATGTGTATATTTTTGAAACCAATCGGTTCACTAGTCTTATCCATAAAAAAAACAAAAAAGTCGCAAAAAAAGATTAACATGGGAAAGTTTTAATAACTTAAATTGTTTGCGTAGCTACTACCGAACGATAAACCTCATCTATTATTGTTATGCTTGACATTTGAGGAAATCTTGGTTTCTCTGGTTACAAGAATGGAACCACTAATTTCAAAAATTGATCCGTCAATTGATTCGTCATGGTGAAAAAGTCGCCACAAGCTCATTCAAAGCGCCACACAACTGCATACTACACAGTAGTTTTTAGAAAATAGGTGGTTCCTTTCATTGATCAACAATATCAGCTTGTGCGTAAGACGTTGTCAAAGAGGGGAAAATCTAGCATTGGTCCCTGGTCAACTCCTTGCGCCAAATTCTAGGTGCAGGCAAATGTTTTGGATTTCAGTGACCACCTACAAACTTTTGGCACTCTAAAATGCCCATGCTGACAAGTTAACACTGAACATTTTATAATTATTTGAAGCATCGCACATCATGTAAAATGAAGAGAAAGAGCGCCGCAGGCATTTGTTTTTAATCTTTTCATTTCTGAGATATTTTTAATTTGAGCAAACTACGCACGTTTCGTACTAAAATGTACTTTTCGGGTTTCTAAAAAATAGCAAACGTTAAATATATAAAATAGCTAGGGAAGCCGTTAATGTTGGAGAGTATACTGAGTAATGCTTCTGGTGGGCTCTACCATGATTTAAATTTATTTTTTGGGGGTTACGGCATACACAAGCGTATACCCTCGACTACACCACTGGCCAAGCTATGCCGGTATACATGCTACCACAGGCTATGGTACAGACTTTGGACGCGGTACAGGAAAGTACAGGCTACGCTACATGTTTTGGTTATGGCAAAGGCCTTGGCAGGCAGCACAGGCAGGCACTGTATTTCAGCAAAAAGTAAACATGTCAAAACAATCTGATAACCTTGACCATTGTACTAGAAATACCCTGGAATTATGTCACGGGAGCCGCGTAAAATAGTTAACGCCAATCATTCCTGTACGCACTGTTTACAAGACAGAAAATAGTTTTTTTTATATGTTCTTTGTTATGTTTGTAACAACAGTGCCTGAGAACTAGCGAGTTATCAACGTTATTTGTAAACTACTGATGCTGACTCGTGGAACGCTGTACGTCACTGGAGTCCACAAAGCAGTTGTGGACGAAAGACTTGAGACCGTCTATTTTAGCTTTCACTCCTTCACCATCCTCCATCCACCATAACCCGAACCATCCAGCCAGAACTATAACCCGAACTGAAGAAAAACTTATTTTTCCGTCTATTTAAATGGGCCTATAAACTACCATCACCTGTCTGTATCTATTCTATATCTAAAGCGGAATTTAAAACGTTTACAAAGTCTATTGGGAGTATTTTAATTACAAAAATCTGTTTATACTCTACATGGATTTTATGAGCTAGCCCCCGATGGGAGAATTTCTAAATTATGTCTTTAATCTTTTAATCTGCTAGTGTATTATGTTTTTTTGACGAGCTTATATCCAAAAAAACCCATTCATACACGAGGTTTGAAGGCTAGTAAATCTTCTAAAAACTTACCCAATGTTTCGTAAACTGTGCTGTTAACTTCATCAGGAGAAACGTTGGGCTGGTTTCTAGTGGGTTTCTGAGCATGCAAACCCATTTTTTTTAATTACTGCTAAGATTAGGAGATAGACATGAGTCTAAAATATGTTACAACTTATTCCCATGTTACAATTGTGTTACGTAAAATTTAATTCACAAGCCATTAAATAAAATACAGATTACAATACAGGCTATGGTACCGGTAACGGTACAGGTTGTAGTATAGGCTATGGTACAGCTACTACGGTTAAAAACTCCGTCTTCTCCCTCAGGGCCAATGATTGAGAAAGGTGCAGTCCTCGGAGGACCCCCGCCCCTGATTCGGGTGACTCTAGCCAATCTTGACGAGTCAAACATCCTGCTGCAAAATGGACTGGATTTCTATGGAGCCACGTATTTTCCCACGGAACTTGCCTCGACTCCGTCTTCGCAATCCAGAGGTACCAGGAAGAGCATCGTCGGAAATAGGCGAGTGGAAGTTCACTTTCAGGGGTTGTAACTTGTAACCTGCTAATACCTATCAAATAATTACATTCTAAATTTTCGTTCATTCGACATTTAGAGACACAAAGAAACACTTCTGCCCCCATACGCATAGAAGAAAAATATTAGTCAGACCCTTATTTTTTCAGCATTTCATGGAAAGATCTTTCACAGCGAGTAGACCACATTTGAAAATGCCAATTAAAACCTTTTCCAGAGAAGGTAAAATTTTTAGTTCCTTTCCTGTACATTTCTTATTGGCTTACGTTTTTTTATGGTTATTGCCCCTGGAAATGCTATTGACGGGATCGTCTGAGCACATAGAAGGAGTAATTTCAATCCAAAAAAAATTGTGACTTATGTCATGTTTGTTCATCTTTTCAACGTACAGAAAAAATTGGCCCTGCCTGTACGGTGTATACTCTACTTTAGCCGCAATTAGTGGTCCTAGAATATTAAAAATATCTGTTCGTATCAGCCCATTTTTAACTATCATTTTCTATCTATTCAAGTCTACAAATAAAGGTTCGTTTTGTGGGCTACAGCTCATCTGATCGATTTTTCCCACAGATGGCTGCTTAGACGATGACACTTTTATGTAGGCATCATTACATTCAATCGTGCTAAAAACAAAACGCGGTAGACAGAATCCAGTTCAGACAATGATAACATGATGACAATGAGGTTACGGGAATGAGAAGCTGGAAGGCGGCTTCGTGATGGCCTATTCTATCAATATGTTTGTGTTGTGTTACAGGATTTTCGATGTAGTCACCAGCACTGGGCAGAGGGTGCGTGATTTGCTGCCCGTCTTTGACGCGGCTGGCTTCACGAAGATCGCTCCTCCCGCCAGCAAGACTATCAAACCCCACCGCGTGGACCGTTCCTAAAGAGTGAACTGACGTCTCCACCATGCCTCCATGGTACCTCCATGGTGCCTCCATGGTGCCTCCATGGTGCCTCCATGGTGCCTCCATGGTGCCTCCATGGTGCCTCCATGGTG
>QKMV01002219.1:0-13801 GCA_003287335.1 Lednia tumana
ACACTTTCGATTACTAGTTCTCATTCCTATTTCTCATTGCTAATTCTTACTCGAATCACAATTCGTCCATTACTAGCAACGTCGTAGGCAAACGGTGACGTCAAATCAAGATCTAGACCAAGATTTAGCACTCATCAACGAGATTTCGGACACAGCCTTAACGGCGGGGAAACAGGTGCTGGCACGTAGGCTACTCCTGGAGAAAAGCACCAAGGGGACCACCGCTTAACGTCCCTTCCGAAGGACGGTACAATTCAAACAGCATGGGATACCTCCAATAGTCCGTGTTGTGGTCTTTTACTATGCGTCAAAATCTCCACCCTCTCTCCCGATCATGAGCAGGCCTTGGGGTTTCTTATAAGTATTCATCCAATCTCTGACTCGCCAAATTTTTCAGTTGACGATATCTTGACAGCCGGTGCTTAACTCACTTCGAAGTTCTTTTAGTATTTTGGGTTTTTTTTTCTGGGTATTTCGAATAACCACACGAGCTTCCAAGCTGCTTAACATTATTGCGAGGGGCTAGGAATATACGAATGGCCATGCTGAGTAGGAGTTGGCCATGCGTAGATGAACTATCCCATAAAATGACTAGAGCTTTCGTGGGAAATCGCGAAAGATCACGTAGCTGAATAGCCAGTAACCGGACCAAATTATTGCGGCGTGCCAAAATTGGTTTCGATGGGTGCACTCGAGAATGCAAGTCTAAAGACTGACAAATCCATGTCTCTATTGGTGCATCCAAGCTTAATACACAAACCGTACCGCTCGCCACATGCGTCCTCTGTATTAACGCGTCTTTCCAGGCAAGAAACTGGATGGCCGCTTTTAGCGAAATGTTCGCGAATCTCGTGCATACGGATTTTGATCTTTCGTCAAAAAGGTTGGCATCACCGGTCAAGCTCACTTAATGATATACCGTCTCCGATCACGAAAAAATGAAACATCCGTCATCATGATTGGTTTTTGAGCAATTCATTCACGAGTGAAAGCGATGATTATAAATAGTATGCGTACGTGTATACATCTACACACGTGGGCTAAACTAAATGCATCTTCCAGTGGTCAGTAATGTCGTATATATGAAAAGGGTCAAGGGCCATAAGAGTCAACTTCAAGACTTGAGAAGATCATCCAACATTCTAAAATCCGTTATTGATTACTGTTTGATCAGTTCACATACGAGTGAAAGCGTGATTAGATTTATCATACACTTAAACGATGAGAAACGCATGCATAACTTCGAGTGGTCAGTATTGTCACAAAAACTTAGGGTCAAGAGGCAAAACGCGAGTTCATCCAACATTCTAATATTCGAGCAGCACACATTGTTGGTTTAAGTTTCAATAAGCTAGAGACGTCGGCATCACGAGCACGATTTTTCCCATAATTAACACGTTGAACACGTTTTGCGGCAATTACAAAGGTCACCAAAATGTTGCGAGTGCAGTTCCTCCTTTCTCTCGTCAGCCACTGCACCGTTCCCGGCGGAAATCGAGCTTGCGATATTCTGTCGGCTTTGGCACTTTTGTTACTCATTAAATGGAGAGATCTTCTTTATTTGCGGTGGCCGTAAATTGAGCTCAGGTGTGTACGTGCCATGCGAATGAATTTGTCATTCACTTATTGAACCCTGCATTCGATCAAAAGATATTTAAGAACTGTTATTACCGAACGGTGTGGCATTTTGGATACACCGGTTCTCGTGAGATCACCGAAGCTAAGCAGCATTGCGGTGAACCAAAGGTTGGATGGGTGACCATTCATACCAAGGTCCATTTCTGTTCGGCAGAAAGGCTGGAGGGTTTGAAGTTAGTGCGACAGTTTCACTTCCCATGCAATTCACCTCTCGACAGTACGGATTAGTGGAGGAATTTCATGCTGTTCGAGTTGTACCGTCCTTCGAAAGGGACGTTAAGCGGTGCATCCCCTTGGTGCTTTTCGACAGGAGTAGGCTACGTGCCGGCACCGGGTTTCCCTTCTTCCCTGTTAGGTTCATCATCACCCTCATTATCACCCTATCATTCACCGACGCCAATACACCAGTGCCGCAGGGCCAGTTGTCAATACAGTGCGTCGTTAAACACCACTATAAAAATAAGAACTATTATTTATAGTAATCATGCACCGCAGTGAGGGAACACCGCAGTCTACACCGATGTTAATGGGTATGACCTAGGTTCAATTCTTGTGACCGCACATGCTGGTAGCGATTTGCCGTGATTTCTCCCCACCACTCCGGGCGAATTCTGGGTGTTACCGGTTTTTACAAAAGCGCACGACCGCCTCCTTGCCAGCTCCCGTTTTATCTCCCAGGTCGCTCCTAGCTTGGGAATCAGTCTAAGCGCTAACGTGTAGTGATTAAATTAAACCCAACGTAGTATTTCTACTATGATATAACATGATTAAACGGTAGTTTCCAGAGCCGTGTTCATTTATTGGTTCACGGTTTTCTTCGGTTGAGCTTCGCCGAAACGTCGAGAAGATACCAATATATTTTATCACATACCTGGGAAGTAAGTGACACGCAGAGGCGTTTTAGGCATTGGATGCCTGGGCCACTAGGGCCCAACAGGCTTGACCTTGGGCGCCGAGATTCAGTGCTCCTACATATTTCATAAATGATAAACGATAATTCCTTATCGTATTTATAACCCACAGTGGAGCCCACATGTGTGCAAGTTTCTAAAAATGAGGTACTCGAATCTTTGCGATGAGGCTGTAGTGAGAAGATGTGTATACCTACGGCCAAGGAATGGAACCCCCAAATTTAACCACCATCCATCCGCATAATGGACTTAAAACTTCACTCCTTATAACTGTTCAGCTTTTAAGTAAATACGCTCACGACATTCGAATTGTAAAAAAAGAGTTTGCGGTGAGGTATGTGTTCATCGCATGGCTATAGACACCTATCTAGGTAACAGGATTTTTACACGTAAAATCACACGTTTCGAATTTCTCCCTCGCTTGTCGCTGGGCTTCGGTTTCTTTCTTAGCGGTTCACTTGACGAGACCCTCTCCCCTGCTATCCACTTTCGCATCATATCTATAAGACTATTTTTGAGATGTATCCTACTCCGCAAATGGAAAACATAAACACAAGTGGACTTTTGAAAGGTGGTGGTATGGGTTTTTAAATTCTTAGAGGTGACGGGTTGGTTTTTAAAATTTCGAGAAGTGACGGTATGCCATACCGTCTCATACCGTCCCAATTCGAGCGCTGCTTAAAAGTGCTTAGTCAATGTCTTAAAATTATGATCGTTTTGCCTGAAGTCTTTCTGCGCATATTGGCAAAGTATAAGCTGATTCGCTAAGCTTGCCTACTTTCCGATCTGATCGTTTTGTTCGTGTCAGTAACTCTAAAGGTGGGTCGAGTTTTGTTTGAGACTAGTGGCGGTGGTGGTGATAGGAGGGAGTTGGAGTTTTGGGTAATGTTCTTGTGTGGACAAGGATAACGCAGAGCAGAGAATGTGGAACTCAAAAACCGATCCACGGGTCAAAATTTTTGTACAACATACAGGGTTTATCCAGGCACCTTAGGTCCAGTTTTTCAGTGGGCTGTTAAATCTTAACGGTCCGTTAGCAAAATAATCAATACTTCTGATTGGCTGTTGCCATTGTAATAACAAGTTAACGGACCGTCAGGTTCTTAACGGGTCACTGAAAAACCGGCCCTAAATCTTTAACGTATGGTTGCCATAGTTACCATGTTAATCCATAACTAAAAGGATACGCGGGAAAAAGGTACCGAAAAGAGTCTCAGGGCGGAATTTGAACTGTACCATGGGAAAGCAGTCTTTGGCGTGACCTTCACCGTGACCTTTAGTGAGAGTGAACTTTTACCTTTCATTTAACAATTTCATTTTTCAATGAACTCTGATGGTATTTATCGTAGTGATCGGTAACTATGTGCAGAAATTTCACTTCATTTCAGCGCAGCGGGCATTTTTCTTTTCGTTTGACGCGCATCCTTTCTAGAATTTGCTGTGATTTTGTAATACTTTTGTAACTTGTCAACCCATAGCAGTAGTGCCACAAGCGATCTTTTAATGCAGTCGATTTCGATGCAATTTTCCATTGAATTGAGATGGGATGGAATAGACGACATTCAAAAAGGCTTAATCCAGAGTCAATAAGGACTTTTTAAAATGCAGTCCCATAAGAAAAGCACTAAAAACACGATTTTAATCGTCTCTGGAATGACTTTTTGAATGTAGCCTATTGTTAACATTAAAAATTTCCTTGCGAGCTCCAGAGAAAGGGTACTGGCCCTGTAGTGCGTATTCCGACCGATGTAAAGTAACGTGTGTTCCCCCCTCGCTCGCAGGTTCAGCCCTTACAACACGTACCGCAGCCCGGGGCAATCGCCCCCACGCACCAAGCGCGACATCCCGCCGCGGCTGCCCAACAAGAAACAACGCAGTCACTCCATCACGCCCTTCGAGATGCACTCCCGCTCGTTCACGCTGCAGTCGCGACCCGCCAGCGCGGACAGGAGCAACAGCGCCGACGGCGTCCTCCCCACCAAGCTGATGACGCGATCGTTCTGCCACGAGCTGCCCCATTCGACGCACTCACTGCCCAGGTCCGCAATCAATTTCCGCAACGAAGAGCCACCGCTGACACCGACCTCGTTCAAGACGCACTTTTCTAACGATCCGGCGCTGAGTCCGTGCATGGAGAGGATGAGATTTTCTGACATAAACCTAGACGACATACCGGACCAGCCTCCGCCGAAGCCTAGTCGTATTCCATCTCTAGTTGCTACCGAGGCGAAAGATAATGCGTTGCCGTGTCACAGCCGAGAGAACAGCTTCGGCAACGGCCTGGTCGAACCCTTGCCCATAGTTCCACCGCAGGGGGGCAGACTGCAAAGAGACTCCGATTCCGGAAACGGTTCTGGCGACTCGGTTCTCAGCGCGGCCACGGGAGACAACGGCGAAGCCGTGCAGCACGGTGTGATCATCAAGAACCCGAGACACAGTCAGATAATCGTCCAGCAATCGCTGCCGATGTCCGGGTCGAGGGTCATCGAGTACGACGCGTCTGCCGAAGAGGCGCTCCTGTACTCGTTTCCTTGTTTGCCGGAACCAAACTCTGTGTTCGACTTGGACAACTTCAGCACGCTGCTCCTGCCGACGTCCGACAACAAGCCTCTGGATGAGACGGCGCTGCAGGGCGTGAAGATGATGCTGACCGAGGCGGGGTCCAGGATCATCGCCAACCACCTGACGAGGGTGGACTTGGAGTTGACGGTGTCGGAAGGGCTCGCTTGTTTGGACGGAGACGTTGGGCTGGGGGTTTCTTGCGGCATGGAGCTGTGCGCTTTGCCGCATGGACATCAGCTGAGGATGGATCTGATTGAAAGGTTTGGACATTTCGCGAGAGGATCCAGATATTGGTACATTTTAAGAATATTAAAATCACTTCAAAAATACCTGCTTACACGAGGATTTGAATACCCGGACCTTTTTGCAAACCGGGCAAATGCTCTACCACTGAGCTAAGCAAGGTTATTTTAATATTCTTAAAATTATAACTAGCCGTGTAACGGACCACTAGCGTTCCAGAGGCGATCAACATTGGGGGATTTTTAACGCCAAAAGAAAAGCATTGTCCCCCAACGTTGATTGACTCTGGAATTCCTTTTTCACTAGTCGTCCATTGGTTCTAAAAGTTTAATCCTTGTCATATTGGTACATTATTATTGCGTCTAATAGATCCCGTTCAAAATGCCGTTCCAGGGACGATACAAATTTGTGTGACAATAGTTTTCTTATTGGGATACTTTTTCATGTAGTTCATGTTTCATGATAAAAACGCAGAATTAAGCCTTTTTTGCAGTCGTCCATTTAACAAGAAAACCCGATTTCTAGAATTTTTAAAAGATTACAGATACAGGCTAGTTTTTATCAGCAAGCTTCGAACAGAGCACTTGGCATGGCACTTTTTCCATTAGCTCTTATGGATGAAAATAAATTAAGAGGGCCATGGAAGTGGCAAGCTTATATCAATAGACAACATTCAAAAAGGCTTAATCCAGAGTCAATAAGGACTTTTAAAAATGTAACCCCATAAGAAGAGCATGACACACACGATTTTAATCGTCTCTGGAATTACTTTTTGAATGTGGTCTATTTCAGTAAAGCAGTTGCAACTTAGATTGCACATCGCTTTTGCTTGGCCTTCTGGAGGGTTGTCCTGTAACTTTTTTTATCTGGAAATGTTTCACAAAAACCATCCATCGCTCGTGCTCGGCACACGCACTCGTTTTTACCATGGAAAAAAGTAAAGTCCGTGTATGCTAACGTGATCGAAAACGTGCTTTCCCATAAAAATAACAATTTTCCGTGCGGAAAAGTTACAGCGTACGGCTCCTGGCGAAAAAATTGAGTGTGAAAACTCAGTCAAAGCTCAAACCACAACCACCTACACAAACTTTCGCTTGGGCTCACTTCCGTAGCCTGTCCAAATTGAACAAAATTTAGACTGCGACAGTTTTTATTTTTGCCACTTAGAGTCCCACAGTAGCAGAACAGAAATTTTAACATGTCTGTGAAGTGTGGCTGTGAGCTTTAACAAACTGCCATTTCATCATTTCTGTTCTGCTGCAGTGGTGCTCCTAGTGGCCAAAACAAAATCTGTCAAGCTCTAAATTTTGTTCATACTGGACAAGCTTAGAAAGTGAGCCCAAGTGAACGTTTATCTAAGAGGCTGTGGCTCAAACTGTCATTCTCACGAGCCAAATAGTGGCATGTAATCTATACTCTATTTACTGGGAGAGCATCCTTTTCCGCCAGGGGCTACGGTGGCAGTTAACACAGGAAGTTATGGCTACAGAGCCTATTTTGTGGGTGTAACGCAGTATGGTCTCTCACTGTATACACTATAATAATCTTTACTCTCATTCTAGGACGGAGTGTCTAAAACTCTTGGTGGCTGTGACCATTCTGACGTCTCCCAGCGAAGAGAATCGAGCCGAGATGCTCAACAAATGGATACAAGTGGCCATGGACACCAAAGCAGCTTTGGGCAACTTGTTTGGCTTTTGCGGGATCATGATGGGATTGTGCATGCCACAGGTGAGAAAATTAACTGCTTAGGCCCGATTTCACCAACTGCTTTTAACATTTAATCGAAGATTAAGTCTCCGAAGCTCAAAAGTATCACCTCCTAAGTTAGTTTGAATGTTTTTGAGGATTTCACCAACAACCTCGGATCAAATTTGCTAATCTTAGATTAATATGGGCAAAAATTAAACCGGAGTTATTTCGTGGTTTACATTATTTAAACTCAGTTTAGCGCAAGACGAAACTGCTGTCAAAATATAACAACAAAACAAAATTTTTCAACCAATCAGAGCGTTCTTCATGTACCACCGCCATTACGATATGGTCAACACAAGGCGGTGTGTATTGATAAAATGGCAACATTATGAGCTAATCGTAGTTAAGTTCTAAGCTTAAAGTTGTTGGTGAAATCCACCAAAACATAACCTAAGTTTAAATATTAAGCTAAGATTAGATAAACTAGGTTTCAACGATGATTTAAACGCAGTTGGTGAAACCGGGCCTCGGACTCAGGGAATCTCGGAATTAATTTGTCTAGATTTTGAGCTCGCAAGCAATGACTGTAAAATAATTCTAGGTCCAACGTTTGGGCACGACCTGGCATGTCCTGCGCCAGCGCTTCACTGACAGCGCATTTAACTACGAGGCGAAACTTCGACCGATGCTGAAGAGCATGAACGAATGCACAAATCCACAAGCTCCCAATACGACCATTCCTCATCTTCTACCATTCATCTTGTTGCAAGAGTTGACATTCGACCACCTCACAGGTAACACTCGAGCGGACTCAACAATAAGCGAGAGAATTAGATCTATTAGTTTAAAGTTATGCAACGAATCAGACTTTCTCTCACAAATCAATCTTTGACTTGACTGTGATTCATTCAGTTGAGTCAACCTTTCGTCGATTTAAACACAGGAATTATGAAATAAGTCGAGAAAAATAATTCAAAATAGCAGCAAAGCCCGACACGGTAAACTAGCGAGTCATCCGTGAAAAAGAAAGTGGAAGTTGGGCTATAGTATTGCACTCGACGCATAATTCACATCTCATCGCCATGGGAAGTCGTGATCACCAGACAAAAGGCGCTCTGAATTTCGGCCGTCAGCTCTTTTCACATTCTCATGTAGATGACCATAAACCTGATGGGCGAGAGATTCCGGCCCACGAGAAGATCGCAGCTGTTTTGCTTTCGACGAAATGATGTATTTAGTTGCGTGCTCTCAAGCCTTGTTAAAATATGAAGATTATGGACGAAACTATACTTCATTTATAAGTAGCACACGTCTCGTCTCAAACTGGAGAAAATGTTAGCGAACAATTTCAAAATAATCAAATTTGTTTATTGGCTGCTTATTTGTGAGCATACGGAAATTGTGTGCTCACCCGAAAACGAAAAGAAGCTATCGTGAAGATAACGCGCGCTACTAATAAAAAACAAAAACAGCTAACTTACGTATGTTAATTAGAAGGTACGAAATAGGTAAATAAGCTTCGTATTCTTCCTGAAGCGTGCTAAGCGTCAAGTTTCATTGATGCTTATGATCTAAGATTCAAATAAATTACAGTTGCTAATTATACGCTATTTAATTTCTTTTAAAGTATGGCAATACCTTAATACCTACACCTTAAATGCCATCGAAGAACGTATTGGATAATTACGTATAGATCTTGCGTTGAGCAAATAGGTATGCATCTATCTCTCTCTTTTAAAATCGGCGAAAAAAACCTGTTTCTTTTTGTTTTCAATGTTGTTTTCATAATTTCGTCTTCACCTTCACAGTTTTACACTTGCCAAAAGTAGCGTTAAACACGCACACTGCTCTATATTTCTCCATGCACTGCACGTAGACCTGGTCCAGGGATTGTGTATGATCGCTTTAACTTTTTTATCGGTCGTATAAAATCTAATCTTACCTGTCTATCGGCATTAGACAGTTTTTTCCATGTTTGATTATTTTAAACGTAAAATGACACTGAAACGTTTAGGAAAGGTCACTTTTAGTTTTTTTGTTGCTTATTTAGCCTCTGACTTAGATAGAGGTCATCTCAAACAACAATAAAAGTACAGCAATTATTTACCGAAGTAACAAGTGTGTATGTGAATCTAGCGGCAGCTGGAAAAACCCACATGATGAGTAGATTATATCCAGTACTGCAGTCAAACTGTAAGTGACAAAGACACCAAACCTGGTTCATTCCATAGAGAATTCAACCGGCTTTCTGGCAAAATGTATTGGAAGTATTTATTCACGTTACTATTTGTTTAACTCTGGATTCAGCTTTAAAAAGTGATAACTCACTATAAACCGTAACAAAAAATAATGAAAGTAAAAGTGTCAATTAAATTTGGTCAGAAAGCCCGTTAAATTCTCTATGGAATGAACCAGGTATCTGCCACTTACAGTTTACACAGCAATTCAAATAAGTACATTAAAAATTAAGTGAGTTTTTCCAGGTTCTAGATTGACCTGAACAACAGCTGGATTAAATGTTTACGACTCATGTCTTCTGACTAATTTCAGCACTAGTTTTAAAATAAACTGTTAATAACTGGGTTAAACTGCTGAAAACATCTAAGTTTGTTTGTTTGGCAGTTTGTTTGTTAGAAGTTTTCAGCAGTTTAACCCAGTTACTAACAGTTTTTTTTAAAAACAGCTGGATCGTGCAGGAAAAACGCTCAAATCTACACTCTTCTCACCCCACTAGGGTCCAAGCCCAGCGAGATCAGCGCCATCGTGAACAGTTGCTTGGGTTCCTGGGAGATGGCGTCCGACTTCGGTCTGAGTTCGCTTTTCGCGCACTTGGAGCACGCGAGGAAGACCGCCGCGACGCTCGCAACACTGCGTCGCAACGCCGAGATCATGTTGACCGACCTCAAGGGCGACTACCTCTTGACCGACGCCTTCCGGACAGAGTTCCAGCTCAAGTTCCTCTGGGGAAGTCGTGGTGCTAGTGTCTCCATGGAGGAGAGGCACACGAAATTCGAAAGAGTGCTGATAATGATGTCTGAAAAGTGTGAGCCTTCGATGCCGCTGTCGTCGTAATCAATCAGAAAGGCGCTAATAAGTAATATCGGACGTTATTTAGATTTCTAGTACAGTGTTTTAAGCTTCAAGGGCTTTGTGTCTATGCGCAAAAGGCAAGGGCAATGCAATTTATTTGTTTTTAGTAATTTATTAACCAAATTAAAATACGTGCAATGTATTTCTAGTCAGATTACTAACTATAATCGTTAACTATGCTATTATAAATAACCACACAAACTAAGCATAATCAGTACCATGGACCAAAACGATCTTAGCCAGAATTTTTAAATGCTAGCATTGACTATTGACACAAATAGAAAATTCACCATTCATTCTAATTATCATTCGTTTTCTACAAAAATTCATTGACATGACAATAATGGTGAAAATATACAAAAATTAAAAATCAGTACAGTATTAATATTAAATAAATATGGGAGATGGATTAAGTAAAGAAGCTTACTTGGCTTCCATATATCGTAGACCTACACTGATAGATTCAGTCAATATTTTTTGAAACGGCATTTTACTTGGCTCTGGTTCTGGTATGGTACTTCTTGTGTGCATAGATAAACTAGCCATAGCGGCCGCCCGAAGGCCGGAAGCATATTTCGGCTTCGCCACGAAATTTGTTCCCGGCCTTGTAGTTTAGGCTGTGTCGCTCTGGGCTTCGCCATTTAATTTGGGTTTCGATTTACCATCTTAACTTTTGGGATATCCTTCAAATGGCTCAACTCGATGAACTACGTCTCAAAATTTTTGGCTTCACCTTGAGCGCAAACCTCATTTTTATTCAAGTGATCCATTTCTTTTCACCACCGGTACATAATCCACATTGCAAGAACCAGTCAGAAACGAGTACCATATCAAGCCCCGTGAAATTTCAGAAAAAAATGGATTCTCCCTCCGGCGCCCTGACCCGCGGACAAGAAAGTGTCTGAACTTTCAACTATCGTCGTGAATTCAGGTAGATAATCCCAACTTGACCACAACGCCCCCAAAAAGCGCTCGCTTTTGGGCTCACGGGGTCGAGATCTACACGTTGAGAAAGGTTTGACGACTGTAACATTTTTCACAAATATAACTCGAACGGTGGGAAGACGCATACAAAAATGACGATGGTGAATACACTCAAACAACTTCATGATTTTGAGAGGGGAATATTTCCAGCATGCATGCTGGGCCATCTTCGTTCGATGTCACGTATACGTAACATCGAACGAGTGTGCTTAGATAACACGGAAATTGAAACAGTATGACTTAAATATATTTAGCAATCTATCTTCTTCACTCTGTATCTCATTTCTTAATGTCAGCTGAAAACGTTTGCTACCAGCCCATGAGATTGGGCGAGCTAAGTAATTGTATTATGGAAAGAAATGATATAGGTACCAAAGAGGTTCGACGGCCCATAATTCAACGTACACTTAACGAATCATAATTTGGCCGATAAAAGAGATAGCAGATCACGTTTTCTCCACTGAAACTCCTTGAAACAAGCTATGTCTATCTCTGTCCTAGCGACCGATTGATTTACTTGTGTGTACGTGCTATTTATACCAAATTGTGAGCGACGATAATAATGTTCATACCAATTTTTTAAAGTATACCTAATGTGATAGGTAAGCGCTGTACGTGTAAATGAACACAATCAAATATGTTTGTGAATTTAAATTTAAATACTTTTCGAACTAAGAATTGCGTAGATTTCAGATAACAAGTTAATTCCTATGTAAGGCAGTGCAGTATAGAGCTAACGGTAAGAGATTATAGTCCTAGCCTAGCTGCCATATCAGCCCTATGCAACTGAATAACAAACAACCCATTTGTGCGAACTGATTTTCAAGCCAAATCTCGGGGACAAGAGGCAAACTATTTAAAACAAAGATTTACATTACATAGAAAGTCATTGTAAATTGTAACATTTGTTGTATCATTATGTCTGTAATATATTATGCATCTGTGACTAGGTGTATAAGTAGTTAAAGGCCTACATAAATGTATATATTCACCTCTTTTTCCATTAATTCATTAGATGTTAAACCCACCCCTAAAGACTGGTATTATTACATTATTATTATTGGTATTATTACATATACGATAATGTAACAAAGAATTGGATGTGAGGAATAAAATTATAATCACAAAAAGCAACTAATTATGACATTTTATTATGCCTGATATCTGAAAAAAATGATAAAATCATTCCCCACAGCCCACCGTACGAAATGTTCGCTATCTAAATGGGGAATACGAATATTCGTTGCACGTCATTCCACGAATTAAAAATTAACATTTCACGTTAGTGAAATAAATAACACAAGAAATATAGGTGTGGTTCGTAGAGCTTGTTATCTTCTTGCATGCTGATCCAAATCATCAGCAATGTTAACTTGCACAGATTCACAGAGCAGATAAAAACCAATGCATTATCACGTTTAAACGTGGAATAATGCGAGAACATCTCCCGGGATTGCGCATCGCTGAGCATGGACGCAACGCAACGCAACGCAAGTCTCTTTTGGGCGAGGTCCAGAGAACGACTAATGTGATTCGAACACGACTGCGATATTATACAACGGCTGATTAGAGCCCGCGGGGGATTCAATAATTAGCCTACTAACGGAAAGTAATTATAGGTACTTGGTTCAAATTTTACGCTTACGATTTGCCAAAATGTGTAGAAAAGATCTAAACAAGACTGAGCAGTTTGGCGTGTTGGATACACCGGTTCTCGTGCTATCACCGAAGTTAAGCAACATTGCAGTGGATCAAAGGTTGGATGGGTTGGATTCAAACCAAGGTCCATTTCTGTTCGGGAGAGAGGTTGGAGGGTTTGAAGCTAGTGCAGTAGTTTCACTCCCCTTGCCATCAACCTCTCGACAGCACCGATTAGGGGAGGAATCCTACTGTTCGAGTTGTACCGTTCTTCGGTAGGGACGTTAAGCGGTGGACATTTAGGTGCGTTTCGACAGGAGGAGGCTACGTGCCGACACTGGGATCCCCTCTTTCTGTTACGCTCATCATCACCATCATAATCCCTTTATCATTCACCGATGGCACATGACTAATGCCACAGGGTGAGAGGATGAGTGCGTCGTTAAACACCAATAAACAATTAAGAAAAAACAAGATTTTTAAATACCATAAGGACGCGGACACATAATTATTTTTTGTACGCTTTACAGCCAGTTTAAGTAATTCCATGCGTGTGATTGGCTGTTACCATGGCGATAGCAATTAGGAATTGTGCTTAAAGTTAAGAAAAGTTGTAAAACGGGCCCTTAATTTAGGGTTTGGTTTGTAATTTATTTCAAGGTAGGTTCTTGTAATCGTTTCAATATTCACAATGTCAATGTTGTATTTCATTCGCCTGAACGTTTGATCCGAAATGATTTCCATCATCTGGACCACGGAGCAGGATCTATAGGCCAATTCAGTCCAACTTTTATGCATTGTATTGTCCTCCTGTGCCAAATTTCAGCCCTCACGATGCATGAAAAGTGGGTTAAAAACATGATGGCCATTTGCCCAATGACAGGCTGACAAACAGATTAAAGCTACTAAACGGTATGTAATAGTAGAAACAGACATTGCTACCTATCTACCTACCTACCTACATACCTACCTACCACAACTAGTGGTGGATGTGTGGTATGTGATTGCGTAATCTTGTTGGAGGCTCGGCTATGAGTAAA
>QKMV01002220.1:0-13801 GCA_003287335.1 Lednia tumana
AACCCAGTTATTAACAGTTTTTTTTAAAACTATAGTGCTGAAATTAGTCAGGAGATATGAGTCTCAAAAATTTAATCTTGAGTCGTCGTTCTTAAATTTGAGCACGAAGACCACGAAAATGGCAGCTACTCTGCATGTTTCTCGGCGACAGTAGTTCACCTGTGCACACTACCTTTCTCTAGGTTTCCTTATAATTGCGCAGACGTACGGGTTTATGCAGGTATGTATACCAGTGGGCCACGCGTAAACAAAAGATCGAAGAATTTCTTGAAGTAGATTCAATCAATGATTCCATATTACGAGCACATTTTAATCCGCTCAAATTGAAAGGGCACTTTACAGCAATTAAGTAAGTAAATGGAAACGTATTTGTAAGCCGTACGTTAAAAACATGTTTTTGTTCGGTAAAAAGCTTGAGTGAACAGTCAATCACAATTACTCTTTATGAAAAGCGGCACAAACAGCCCTAATCGAGCTGTTTCCTCGGGCAGCAAACATCGTTGTCAGCGCCAAGCGTTTGCGGCTGCATTGAATGCAGACCTAGGCGTCGGTAGGCGTCGCTAGCGAGCTTTGTTCGACGACGCCCAGGGCTCGATTAGCGAGCACAAAGCAAGGATTAGCATCACCCTCTTCGATTAAACGCAGCCGTCAAAACATCCGATTGTGTCGGTCGGTCGACCGGCCGACAATCAACTCGGTGGTGGATAGCCAAAGGCACCACCACAAGCCAGAAAGGACGTGGTTGATGTCCATGTCGACATACAATTATCCCAACCAAAGCTAGTTAAACAACATTGCGCAGGGTCAGACTTTGGATGGGTGACCAAGATTCGCCCCAAGATCTGTTCCGTTCGGGAGAGGTTGGAGAGTTTGAAGCTAGGATACAGCAGCTTCACTCCCTTGGAATCAACCTCTTGACGGCACAGATTAGTGAAGGAATCCTGCCGTTCGTCTTATACCGTCCTTCGGAAGGGACGTTTAAACGGTGCTCCCCTTGGTGCTCTTCGACAAAAGTAGACTACGTACCAGGACCGGATTTCCGCACCCTCTTCTCACCCTTCTTATCACCATATGTGTTTCATCGACGTCATATGGCCAATGCCACAGGGCGAAGGGTCGGATGCGTCGTTAAACACCTTTTAATCAGTCAAAATACGATCAAAGCTGCGTTTGAGAGGTATTTTCCGTGCATTTAGTCGACGACAATGATTTCAAATGACGAGATAGATGGGTGGTGTGCCTCCAACTAGATCACAACAACGCTACGAGGACCCTTTAGCATAACAGTTGTTACGAGGGCGATTGGGATACAGAGGTTAACTCTGTACGCCCTGTGTAAGTTGGTAATGCGAACGCAGTTTCTTTGGTTCGGAGACTGACTCGAAAAGGGTATTTGAACGTTTAAGAAAAGCGACGTTACTTGCGTCAGTTTGTGTAACGCAAAAGATCCGACGGATAATTACCCCCCTACCAAATCGTGTGTGATCGGAAGTGATAATAACCACCCGAAATACCAGTGTGTTACCAGCGTTGGTAAGCATCACGAGTGGGGTAAACGGGGTGTAAAGGACACATTTCCATACTTGGGAAAAGGCGTGCAAATAGCCGAGACGGAAGTGACTAAAATGCAAAACCATTCGGACTGCAGCAACACTCCTTGTAAATGGCAAGATTGAAAGCTTCTGATTATTTTCAACTGAAATCTGCACAAGTTAAATAAACCCTCCGAGGCCTCAAATATATAAATTACATTAAAGCATTCCAATTGCGTGCGCCCATTTACTGTAAGCCGATGAAAAGTCTCTGTTATATAAGAGGATTAAAACTCCCATCTCGACTCGACTGTTCTTCTGCAAATCGCATTGCTTCGAACGTTTCATGAGCAACTGAAGTTATAACTAGCAGCGGCAGCGGCGACTTGGCCTATTTGACCCATGTCGTTGCAAAAACAAAGTGAATTCTTAGCGAGATGCAGAATCAACATGGCGCTGCTGCGACCCGACCTGCAAATTGGCCCCGTCGGGGTTCGAGCCCTTTGTTATTGCATCGCCCGCATATGCTCGAAATATACAACTGAACGCGAGTGCTATTTGGAAGATGAAATATTAAAATACGTCCTCGCGTATGCTAACATCGAACTGTATATACGGACTGTACGATAAAGGCGTCTAGGGCATATAGCTACGTATATACAAAGACAATTGCGAAAATAGATCCCCTAAGCATTTGTCTGTACATACAGCGATTTGCAAGCAGCCAGCAAAGTAGATTTAAAAGCATATTAATTTATATATAAAAGGGGCTCTTGATATAATGGGGTAAAAATTTTCAAAGTCTTATTAAAAGAGATATTATGAAGATAGCGGTACTCGAGTAGTTGTGTGTGTTGTGTGTGTGTACAAAGTACAGACAAACAGAGAAGATGGGAGGAGAGTCGAGTATCCCATTGCCATTGGTAGGAAGGTATATGCCGTCCTTCTTTCCATACTATATGGATCCTACTAGTGCTGAAGAGCATGAAGACTCGGCACAAATTAACGCTTCCTGATTCACAAAGAACTGGCTGGATTTTAATTAATAATTTCCCTTCTTTTAATTAATTTTTACGGTATGATTTTTTGATAGGGTGTTTTAAATGCATATGCTCCAAATGAAGAACGACGCGAATACGTTCCGAACCCTGCTAACCCTTCGTATCGCATTCGTGTCTCCTCACGAACTTCCGCTACTAAATATATTACTCATTTAGTATATTACGTGAACGAAAGGCGACGTCGAAGAGTCGAATCAATTTAAGCTTCGAAGTTCGAATCAAATTTCAGAATAAATATTTCACAACTCTGGAAACATTTGAGACTGATTGAGCTGTAGTGCCTATTTGTTTCTCGAAGGGAGAATAATCGAGCGCTGCTTTTCAGTTCCTCAAGTAGTATCGCAAAAACTCTCTCGAAGATAATTAAATCTAAGTTTCCGTCCCAATTATCCCACGCCAGTAAATAATATCGACTGAACTCGATATAATAAATAAGTTTCCTTCGAGTTCAGTTAATGGACCGTGATAGCTTCCTTATACAGCAGGCCAAGAAAAATAACAAGAGCTGCGGAAAAGAACTGTGCTCGCGATTCCAGAGTGGAATGAATGAGGGAAAACTTGGGGAGTCAAGGGGGTGGGGGAGGCAAGGAAGGGGTTGGGGCGGGCTGGGAGTGGGGGAGGAGGACCTTTGATATGCAGACGAATGGTAATGATTTCCAGGCGAAAGGACGTCTAGAGACAAATAAATCCAAGATCCGAGTTTGATAAAGACGTGCAGCGCTATGTCGTCACGGCGGGAGGGATCTTATCTGCCTCCGTGAAGCAGCGCCCAAAACCATACCTGTTTTCATTACGCTTGAAAGGCTCTCCTACTAATACCTCATTTACTATTTATGGACAAGCAAGCCAGTGTTCTGTAGAGAGCACTCTCCGAAATCCAAATCATTGTTGACTTTTTAAAACACGACGCAATGCTTGTCAAAAATGGGACTGCTAAATGGGAAAGCATATGCTATGCGATTTGTAATTCGAAATACCCAGGACGCACGTACTGCAATAACGACACGCAGCAAATACACTGGATTTTTTAAATTTACCACTCTAGCCTAGGATCCGTAGACTTTTTTGCGCTAACTTTGAAGACTCACCACAATGACAAACGTATACATGGTTATTCTGCCGTCATTTGTTTCACAATCAAGTTTATTAACGTATGTTTGAACCTCGTTAAAAATTCTTTAATTCAGTAAATATTGAGACGATTAGGTTAGAGCTGCTGGTGAGCTAATGTGACATAGACTGTACGTATGCACAGCCCATATATATATATGTATATCAGGAAAGATATACACATTGCGTATAACGAGGCATGCCAAGTAATACTTTACAGATAAGCGTTATACCTATGGTTACACTATGAATGGGCGCTGATTGAAGTGAGGACAACTTACGGAATAAAACTTAATGGAAAATCTGCGAAATGATCTTGATGACAGGGTCATTACGAACGTTATTGTTCCCACGAGAGACAGAGGGAAGGAGAGCGACCAAGTTACACGGTGGAAAGGTTTACGCGTCAATGCCAAAGTCTTGTCTTCGCCGAAGAAAACACACGCTTCGTGTGTATTGGGCTGATATGAACGCGATAAGCGACACAAAGTGTACCGATTATCTCAGATTGAGAACGAATTTTCTAGAGCCCCGCAAGCGATGAAGTAAAAACTACCCCCATTGTTGCACTACTACACGATGTAATGCTAAGTGAGATGGATTTGCCAAGAAACAAGGGCGTTGGGGGAGCATACAAAAAGTGGGTGGGTGGTGCGAGGGAGGAATACGTAATAGTAGAAAACAGCCCGGCCGTAACACACAAAAGATATATTACTTGGTGTTCTTGTTCCTCTTGTGTGTTTTTAGTCGTTCTTTTTGTCATCGACTGGGATATTTGTGTTGGGCACTCTTCAACACCAAACTGTAAAGCCACCCTTCGCTGAAAGCTTTACGTCGATATAGATATCCCGCACTGCAGCTCTAGTTTTATAACAGGCGGGAGCGCGAGATCACAATTTGCCAGCCAATATTCAAACAAAACTGCAAATGGATCATCGAATGGACACGGAACCGAAATTCTAACAATAAGTATGACGTGTAGCTCAGCCTTACAGAGATTTGGGAAAACCAATTTTATATCGCACACTTTTTCTATTTCTTTGAATGTTACCAATATCCGTCTTCCTCGATCCCATCTTCAGATTTTCCGAATTCCCTGATTATTTATCTTCACGATCCGTTGTCTCCCTCCATTTTTCCTTCACTTTCCATCTCAAATAAGGATATGCATGATAAAATATACTATCACACAGGAATGTATTTTATATTATGTTTGTTTTCTATTTCTGGAAAAATATAAGTATAATATAGTTATATTACATTGGATGATAGGCATTTTTCTACCCATTCGTATCCAATATTTTAAGGGGTGGACTAAATGTCTGTTTCAAAAACGAAACAGTCCCTTTTAGTCCTGGTTTTGCATGCTACTCGCGAACGTAGAGTATATTTTACGAACGATAAAGTCCTCAGCCTAACCATTCACACCGTAAAGAGTGCGCATACCAATTGAAAAGTGGTCAAAAGTCAAAGTGCGGCCTTTATCCGCTCTTTATTCGTGTCTTTGAGCCGTTTCGGCGGCGGCGGCGGCGCCATGCATACGAGCCATTGAGACTTGTGAACAGTGCTCTGCAGTCTTATAGCACTAGTGGGTGTACCGGTACATGTGAACAACCCTCAACGCCGCGTTCAATGCATATCCATCCACTCTGCCCTTTCCATGGGGGCAACGCTACACGCAATCACAATCGCATATCCCGCTCACCTAACGTGATATTATGGTACCTCCACCGTAAAAATGCAGTCAGCACAGAACGGTGCACTTTAACCAGTTGCACGCATAATGCATCGCACCCATTCAAAAGCGAAACTCTTCAAGCCTTCAATAGGATGCACATACTGATACGTGGTAAAATAAACACTTCAAAAACTATATCTCAAAGACAAGTAAAACAATATTTAGGAACCACTCGATTGACTGTCTTTAAGCGCAACGTTTCGAAGAACAAACCCGCTTCCTAGCTCCGGTCGGAATGTGGAGGAATTATGAACAGAACGTTCTGTTCTTCCGAAATGTTGTGTTTAGATATATAGGTATATATATTTGGTAATGTTCCGGTAAAATATGGGCTCTGAACAAATTCCACCATAGGTATATATAATTTGAACGAGTGGATCTTTTAAGATAATGTTTTCCTTTTCTTAAACATGTTCTCGTTAAGTTCAAACCCAGAACTATCTCATTTGAGTGTTCGTATGATAAAAAACAATAACTAACCTCTACTGTTTGTAATTGCCTTGTGAAAAAAATCAGTCTAGCCTTCGTAACGAAAGCGCTGTAATAGAAAAGGAGTGATATCAAAAATAGAGCCAAGTCAATCGTATCGTCAATCGGTTTGTTACACATTTTTTAATTTAATGACGTGAAAAAGAGTCCACGCTTTTTAAAAGAAAATATGCTTCCAGTTATCATTGTTCAGTACTTCTAAATATTTATGAAAATTGTTCTCGTCTCTACGTTACATTATCTTCACTTTATACTCTTCCTTAAAAACTTTTTCAAGACGCGTTGAAGAAAGCATAAAGATGACAAGACTAAGCAATCATTCTATGCATAGATTGAGATCAGGAATATGGACAGAGCTATTTTCGGTGATATTGCATATCGCACTTGAAGCTCAACTTTAATTGATTATGAGCCGTGCGCTGAAAACATTGGACTAAACGATGCATACACAATAGCACGACAAGAGACAAGTTGAAAAAAAGGCTATAGGTACACTAGAAGAGTCATTCCAAAGACGATTAATATTGTGTTTCAAGTCCTTTTTGACTCTGGATTAAGCCTTTTGGCAAGTCGTCTATTTTCACATCGGCAAAATACTATTCCAACACCAGAATGAACAACTTCAGAGACAATTATCCACGTTTGTAAACCTCATCAAATCCACGTAATCCATCGAAACACAAGCATCCGAAACAAGCGTTGCTGCAGTGCGCTCTATACGCTTCCCCGAATAAAATGTCCTAATTAAAACAACGCTTCAATTATTTTCGAAAAAACAAAATCCGCGTTGTGTCGCCGCGCGCGCGGCTGGTCGAGTGGCAGCTAGATTTCCACTCCAGTCGCCGGCCGGGTATTCGGCTTTTGTTTCCGACATGGCCGCCAACCTCGTCGCTTGGCTGTGCAGTGGCGAGCGGGCACACAACACGTTCGAATGGGAAATACAAGCTTAAAATCATACTGTGTAGCTCGAGCAACATTTACGTACAGTTGCATAATGCCATGCATAACAAAACGTCACATTTTCTTCATTGTAACTAGGCGAGTTTTGCCGGCCAGCCATGGCTAAACAAGATACCGGTTTCCATTTCGCTTAAAACGCAAGAAAAAGCACGAAAATTGAGTGAAATCTCAAAGAGTGTGCTTCCGCCGCGACTGAATTTGTGGCATGCTCCACTGGGACATGCCACTTTTTTCGGTGTTATTTTCCATGGAAAGAGAAATAAAAGCCTATCTCCTCTGTGTTAAATTACCTTTTGGTCACTTTCAAAGGAAATGGTTTCCATTTCCATGAAAAACAGTAACTGAAGTTCCTGGTTTTTTGAAAAATGCTCTACGCCAAAAGCAATACGTGTCGCAACAAACGGCCCCCAAGATAAATATTGCACCTGGGGTGGTGAGAGCGACAGGTATCGGTATTTGTAGTGCGAGACACGAGGCCACTTTGTGCCACAGAAATGGCCGCTGTTCCACGCAGCTGAAAGATAGCGCCACGTAAAAACCAACCACCCTACCGGTTATCAAGTCGTAAAAATAGACGTCCCATCAAAACGTCTTTTTCTTTCGATCTTACACGCTTCAGCTGGGTGGCACACGCCACAGCAGCCATTTCTGTGACACAACGTGCCGGTACGTGTAAACTATGAATACGCCACTGGTGACATCCCATGGTTATCGCTAGATTCTAGCTAGCAAGCACGGTGCGGTGCGGTGCGGTGCGGTGCGGCGGCGTCGGCCCCGCGCTGCAATTAGACGACGTCGGTGGCGCCGTCATTAGTCACGTCCGCGTGGGTCGGCGTCGAGCGTCGCCGTCGAGCGTCGCGACGCTTGAGCACGTCCCGTGGCTCGACGTGCCACTCGACGCCTTCGTTAGGCCGACGCTTTGTTCGAGCGTTGCACGGCGTCGCTCGCCAGCCGGACGAGCGGAGTCTTCGCGTTCATTAGCGAATATGTTAATTAACAAAGAAAGGACTTATTACTTAACTTTTTGGGAATCGCGAGTCGCGGCACAGATTTGTATACCTTAACGCTTTGCAACATAAATGTTTACCTCAAAAATGTTTCCATGGAATACGATGGTTGCTTAAATTTCGCTTTTCTATGCTAGCATTTTCTAATAGATTTAACAGTGTTGTTAAAAATTCTTTATTTTTACTACATTTACCTCAATTTTCTAATGTGATATAAGTACTTTTCAAAGATGATACACCGCTGTTTCGTTAAAACGTCTAAATAATTTTGCATTACAAATGCGTACAAGTACAAGTGAGTGCACAATTTCTAAGTGTGAAAATAATGTAGAGCCGAGTATTATAGAGTTTTCCTAAAAGCTTTTACAGCTCAAGATTTCCTACATTGCTCTTTTGCTTCTAAAAAAAACCCACCATTCCTGCTTTCAGCAATTCATCCTTCATTTAGTGCATGTTGAAAAAGTCAGGGTGCAGTACAAATTTTGAAATAAATTACCATGACTAATTCAACCAAAAGCAAAAAATCTTACCATGGCAAAAATGAACAGCCTCGCGATGAAGCACTTGTCCTTTGATTGGTGGAAAAATACCCTCTCACTTGTGAGAATGCACGTACGTGCATTAATATCGGGTGCATCGTATTAATTGAATTACACGGTCCCTGCAAGTGCAACATTCGCTTGTAGTGAAATGTCACATCGACTGCAGACGGACGCTGCATGTCTTCGAGTCACTCCATCTGAATGCAACATGCATGCCCTCTCGAACCTCTTCAGATCGGTGATGCAATCATGCAATGCAAATCGTTTGCGCCATTATGTAACATAAAACCTGAGCAAACACTGCTCAATGCCAGCTGACTTAGCCTCAGGTGCTTAAGAAAAGTGAATGTCTATAAGAACCAATCACATCGTCGGAGATGTCAATAGGTGTTAAAAAGATGCATGCAAGGTTTTTAAAAAAACTGTTAATAACTGGGTTAAACTGCTAAAAACTTAACTGACACTAAACTGCCTAAACTGCCTACACTAAACTGTTTTTAAAAACTATAGTGCTGAAATTAGTCAGGAGATATGAGTCTCAAAAATGTAATGCATGCAAGGTGTTTAAGCATAGCTTGTCACCCTAGTCTAGGGTCCCTACTCCAGGCTTTCTTGTGCAAACCTATATAGCAGACTATCAAAGAAAACGCGACACACCTGTGTTTCGCGTTGAATGCGCTTGTGGCGACTTTTTTGCCATGAACAAATGGTTTGACTAGATCATCCTCGAAAGTACAGCAACTTGATTTCCTCAGATGCTCTTACTAACAATAATAGAGGAGGTTTTGTTGTGTAGTAGCTCCGTTAAAATTCAATTATGAAAACTTCTCGTGTTAATCTTAAGAGATGTTAGCGATTCTAAACATTCATTTACGAAAAAAAACTACAGAACAGACAGGGTTCAAAAACTTTACATGAGCATAGTTAGCATCGGCCAGTATTCACAAAAAAATCAGCTCGATCAGACATTCCGTCTGGCAGCTGAGCGCCATACAAGTGGAATGTAAGGTGCTTCTTTCGCTATCGCTCGCTCGAATAAAATAGCTACCTATTCGTATAAGCTTTCCACCCTTGCCTAGCGTCCCATGTATTTCCTGCCCAAACATTCAAGACTCATCCTTCACAAAATCTGGTCACGGTGGGAGTTCTCAAGCCCGAGGAAAATAGAGGTCCACGGAGTCAAGCTAGAGGAAAAGGCAGGTCCTGGTCTCAAACCAGAGGAAAACACAGGTCCCGATCTCAGTCCCGGTCTTTGAAAAAAATACGGGTTATCAGGGGGTTCCAATTCCCTGTCCCTTATATAATCGCAAGACTGCAACCACTAAAACTCCGCCCGGGATGTCTTGCAGTTGCCGCGCGGGAGACCCGTCGAAAATGCTCGCTCTCGTCAAGTCAGCCTTTCGAGTGGGCCCCAGAGAACAATACTCACTTGTACAGTACATGGCACTCTCACTCAGTCTTGCATCAAGTCGGGCTGCTCGCATCGCCTCTCTCACTGAGATCAAACAGCTAGGCAGGCACGCAGGCAGGCAGGCAGGCCAGCAGCCTACGGGGCTAATACTGCTTGGAGTCGCAACCCGGCGAAACACCCTCGTGCTATATACAGCTGGAGTGGGGAATCAAAGATCTGCGCCAAAGTAATCTCAAGAGGCTGTATGTGCACTAGTAGCAGCAGCATAGCAGCGTCAGAAAGAAAGAAATCTCGAACGACCGAGTGAAAAAAATATGTTAAAAGGAACAAAAGATGTGAGTGAAATCGTTATAGAACTGGGCTTTGCAGCTATTGAAAATCACATGTTATATATGAAATGTTTGTGAGAAAAATACGCATTGCGAAGGCTCGAAGCTCTACTTTTGACGGTGATGTATGAAAGAATTTCCTTTTCGAGCTAACATTATTCTAATTCGAGTGCCAGTACAGCTACGAGAGGTTAACGGTATGAAAACCACCAAGCGTTTGTATGCCGTGCGACTATATAGTATTTTCTAACCATTCTACAGCGGAGTCAAAATTGGTTTCGTGAGGAAGGTTCGATGCGGGCTACGTTCACATTGCTTGCCAGTTCCGGTGTTGACGCATTCAAGATGACCTCGGCAGCAAAACGCACTGTGCGTACTGCCTTGTTTTATAACTCACTGGTTTGATTGAAATAATGCGTAAATGATGCGTGTCCTCGACAAGTTGAAGCGAAAAAATTCCGCCTGTTCAGTCCAACAATGGGCGCGTTAAAAGCGGTTAGTTTTCATGGACAAAAGATGTGTAGAGTTCGGAATAAATAGAGATGATGTTAGACGGAAGCGACCACAAAACGAAATGTAGGAAACTGTACAAAATTGAGTTTCTAGGTAATGTGTTAAAGTTTGTAGAATACGATATGATACATATATTTTAAACTGTAATCTATAATTATTTGCCCCAGGAATATAAACATGAATTGCAGCAGGGTTTTCTTTCCTACCCCATCTTTGCCAGGAATTTGGGAAATCTGCTCCTTTTTAAAGAGAATACATTTCCACTGGGAAGGTTTTGCTACAAAATAAAAATGTTTCGAAGTAATTACAGATATTGATTTAAATCAACTGCAGCTACTTGCTTTTCAACCCATAATTCCTCCACAAACGAGAAATTATAAGTTACATAGGAATGGTGGGATAAATAGTAAAAATCCCCTCTTCTGCATTCATTCTTTCATTTGGCAAACCACGAAAACCACCCTCTATTCAATGAGCCTCATAGCACCCACAGCGGCTCCAATGCCCTTTTGTTGTGAAAATACAGCAGAGGGTGGAAATATTTTGATATTAATAATTTGTTAAACGCCGCCTGCTGGTTTAGGCATGACGAAGGTAATCCATTATGACAGGTATAAGTGGTCATGCGGTGGCTAAAAAACGCTTGCTTTGTTGGGACGAACTATGTCTAGCTTGCTCCATTCAGACCGAGAAATTTGTCAAGTGAAAATATATTTATTGAAAGTAGTCAATAATGAAAAGGATCTTGTCGTAATGTCATTCTCAGACGTCTTCCACAACAGCGATGCTGCCCGTGGTCATTTGGATTCGCCGGGGTGATATCGGCACCTTACTCAATCGAAAACTGCCGGATAGTTGACGATGAACTTGAGTGAAATTAGGTAACAAATATTGGTCATAATTGTGCAAAGTATACCTATGCAAAATTGCATTGGTTTGGTCAAGAGCTGCCAATCGGACAATGACTCTGAAAGAAAATGATTTCGTTCAACATTTTGAGAACAGTCTGCAGTTTGAAAAGCTCGCCATGCACGCTGAAATATATTATTAACATCGTGCAAAATATTCTGTGAAAACACTTTCCTCGCCAATTTTTCTAGTCAGCTTTCGAGAGAAAAAAACGGGGAACTTTCCAACCTTTCTCTTTGGTTTTTGGATATTAGCGCGTTTTATTTGTTATTCCAGAAAGGAGTGAATGATTTTTAGTGTTAAACGACGCACTGCACTGACTGAACGTCAAACGAAACATTTGATACTGAAGTATAACATAAATTGCATATTTTTGAATTAGGGTCCTAAAAGTTTGTTACTTCTAGTTAGAAAGCGTTACTTAATATTTTCACCGATTGTTTGTTTTTCTTCTGCTGGCCTGCTTTCATTAGGGTTATAGATTTATGCCTCGTCATAGCCTCCCTCATACATTCGTACGAATAAGATGTAATAATTTGTGAGGGGATGTCTAACAAGTTTATTTAGGCCATGACCTGATCAGCACAATGACTTAGTCATTCTCCAGATATCAACGCTATACCGGACTTTTAATGTGTAAACCCAGGCCTGACACAAATATCGCTCTATGGCCTAAACTTAATCAGTCCTCCCGGCAGCCAGCCAATCATTCAAGCCACGCTTACGCAAGCAGCGAATGCTCGATGTCCTGCTTGTATAGACTCTCGATGTGGACGCGCGGCAAATGCGGGCCCGACGCGGCCAATTGCAATCACGAGCTGCTTCCTTGCACGAGAGCACGTCGTCGCAGCGGCAGGATGCTGCTAATCGCGACAAGATGCCGACCACGAGACGACCGGGAAGACGACGACGACGACGACGACGACGGCGATGATGGCGACGACGATGGCGATGATGGCCAATCTTCCGGCCGGCGGGCGATGACGGCCAAGTGCGTCACAAGGGTGTAAGTCCGGCGCGAGGCGAGACTCTAGTGTCGCATTAGGACACGTCAAGTCACTTCACTCGGTCGGCGGCAAGATTGCTCGTTAACACACTGACACACGTGACTGGGCTGGGAATTGATTGTTTTCTACGTCTATCGGGCTTCGGTGCATGCGCACAGGCCTTTGAGGGATCGTAGTTTTCGAAAATTGTTCAAACTTTATTTATGCGCCAGTAATAAATAGCACAGGCGCCAACTTAAAACCAGCACAACTTCAACAAAAACCAGCCTCACGGAAAAAAATTCCATAACAAACAATTGAATAACTTCATTTTCCGTTTTAAGATAGATTCCACGCCAGAAAATCTTTGAAAATAAAATTAAAGCTGTTTTAAAATAATTTGTAAGTTAAAAATATTAACATCACTTCATTAATTGCTAGATAAATCGAACCCCGGACTTTACTTCAGAAATGGTATGGTCTGTTAAGCTATGTAAATGGTAAGAGCAATGGTCATGAAAACCAGAGGTCTGGGGTTCGATTCCTCGAGCAGGCAGATATTTTTGAAGTGATATTAATATTTATCACGTTAAAAATAGCCGTGTAAATTGCTTCAACTTTTTAATTGTTATCAATGCGAAAGTTTGTGTCGACCTCTGTATAGCACTGCTTCTCCTAGTCCGTAGAATCTTTCTGGAGGATGCCATACACTCTATGAACATCACTCATTTCCACGGCCTAGGAAAAGCGATGCATTGAGCTCGCCAAATTTTTTTTTGCTAAAATGATCATTTTAAATGATTTTTTAACTTGAAATTAATCACAAAACGTTGAAAAGGTACCTACAAATTCGATTGTTTTGCTTTCTTTTATTCATGCTCATGGGCCAGGTTTTCGAAAGAGTTGGGTAGTTTGAAGTTTGCGCCTGTGCTATTTCTTCTGAGGATAAAAAAATTAGTCATATTCCAAAACTATGCAATAACCTATCGGCTTTGCACCGACCTAGCAATTTCGCACCGACCTGATGGGTTCGCATAGATCTATTGGACACCAACGTTTGTCTTTCTGACGTGTTAATAACTGGAAGGTATCAATTGAGCCAGAGCAGCGGTTATGTCCCGTTATCCCACTTATATTGGATGACAGCTTGTGGGACTCATTGCCTGTTTTAAAGCAACTTCCGATGTGTTGTGTGATTATTATTATTATTATTA
>QKMV01002221.1:0-13796 GCA_003287335.1 Lednia tumana
TATATATATGAGTAAGAAAATGGGTTCAGGTTATGAAATGGAGTTTTGGGCAACAGTTAGCTGGCAAGGAGTGCGATTTAGGGGCTGCATGGTTGGTTGCTGGCCTTAATATCTGGCCTCAGTGGCTGTCATCGTTTCTTATTTCGGTATAGGGCCTGTAACTTGTTGATATGACATGATAAAAGTAGAGTTCCTCTTGGACCACCCAAGGTTTGACAAATAAATTAGACAGTGATGATACAACTCATGCATATTATGTACCTGTCTCATGAACTCCTTAGTGGTGAAGACTAGCTCGTGGTACAAAACCCACCGAGGAAGGTCTTCGAAGAGACTGCTGTTGGGATGAATCATCACGGTCTGCTGATGTTTCACAGTCTTATAGTGACCTCCTTTCGATAGCCGCGCTATGTGGTAGAAGTAACCCGAAGTAACTGCCTGCTCACAACAAAGGGAGAAAATTAGCATGTCGATTGGTGTCAATCTGTATTTAAAATTTCTAAACTTCAATTTGTCATATGTGCCAAAATGAAGGGTGAAATAAAATGAAGGAAGAAGGCTCTCATATGTACCTTTCAAGGGGACACATACCGAAACATCAACTACTCAATTTTCTCTGCACTTACAATTTTCTTCTTTTGGTAAGTTGCACCTCCTTATTTCTCCTATCCACAACAAACTATTCTAGCCTTTTAACACACTAAATCCATATTAAACTTAAGAGTGAAGATCCCCTTGACAGAAATTGGCATTGCCGCCATGCATTAACATGATGTTCCGCCCAAGAATTCATGACCAGACCTAAGTTGCTGGCTCTATCATTGAAGAGAGCCTTGTATAGTATGCAAGGAAGTTGCAGACAAAAGAATAAACTATGTATATTCGTAGGTATTTTTTAAATTACTTTCTTTTTTCTGTTATGACTATCTCAAAAGACTCTAATTGAGCATTCAAAACAGCGCTATTGGGCAACGTGGAGCAAAATTTTTCAAAAGGTTTCCTAATTGACCTAGCTTGTTCTTTCATCTCCAGAGTCTCTTGCTTAAATTCAAAGGCTATCTTGAAACGTAGAGTCAGCAGAGGTGTGCAAAAATTTGCCTGCACGTCACATTCCATGGGTGCCTCTCGAACTGAATAATCTCATCAACATCTGTATGAAGAAGGTGCACGCTGGCAAGCCGCACTCCACCCTCATTCCTCTCAAAATCTACCAGTTCCAAGTCTTTTGGCACTCTACAAATACTAAATATCAGAGGTTTGCGAAACAGTTAGAATTCCGAATCAAACCGGTTTAGAAAGTCACAAACCAAACCTGGTAGGTAACACAAACCTGGTAGGTTTGACCGTGAACTTTGTTTAATTTTTTTTTTCGAATTGTTTGAAAAAGTTTGTTGTGAATTAGGTTGTCAGTTCTACAAGAAATTAAACGTAGCCGTATCTCATTTAAACCCTTCCTCTTATTTCATAAGAAAAAATTATCAAATTTTTCGGGAAACACCTGCTAATTTTCCACAGAGCACGCTTATAATTTTTATTTCACGGAATATCTCTTAGACAAAAATCCCGTGAAAATGTTTAGCACTAAAATCTCCATTCCAACTTATTTTCTTCCAGCAGCAATTCTGCATCCTCTTCTGCATCCTGCATCCTCTCAGCAAGCTCTTGGATCCAGTAGCAACATTAAATTTCCTTCAAGTTTCAAGAAATATTCGGTTCAAACTCAAAGTTCAGCAAACCTAAATGGAGACCCGGTTTGGTTTAAAAAAAAGGTTTGCACTCCCCTCCTAAATATAAACATTAAATGTGTTAAAATAGATAAAAGTGATGCCATTCAGGTGGACCCAGCTCAAAATTTAGAATCTGAGGAGGCACCAGGGATTATTTTTATACCTAATGACATGTTTCTACCCCTGACGTTTTTCTAGAGGAAACAAAGGATTTAAATAAAACAGGAGGTGTAGGCAGGCGCAAACTGCAATCACGAAAAAAAGAGTTGACAACTGCATGCTACCTTTCGAATGTTGGCCGTCTCGTCGGGGTTGGAGACGAGTTCGATCTCCACCCGCTGCATGAGGCCGGCTAGCTGGTCGCGAACATCGCGTGCCCTCCGCATCGACCGGTGCTGGATGAAGTTCTCGTAGCACCACTGCGTTGCAAAGTCTGACTCGGCCCACTGGTTGTACACGTTGAGCAGCATCAGGTGGTCTCCGCCAGGACAGAAGAAGTTCTTGCGCGCTGTGTCTGCGTGGATGATCTTGTCCTTCGGCCGGTAAAAGATGGCACTGTTCACTGACAGCATGGCTGAGATTGAAAGGATCTCCTCCGAGCATTTGTACCTGCGGAATAGGAAGACGTAGCGCTTAATTTATAGATGGAAGAAATAATACTGCCAGATTTTGTTTTTGTATTGGTTATCTTTCCACTGGGAGTGCTTGAGTTGAAATAATACTGGAAGGGTTGGCTAAGCTGCCCATTTATTGGTGTTATTAGGTTAACCTTGTCCTGTAAAAAAACTTTCATGTGAAATGGTTCCAACACAGAGATTATAAGGACTCCAGTAACATGAACAAATGAGATTGGTTACAAAAGTGACAAACGACACTCATTTTTGAAGTGATATTAATATTCTAAACGTTTAAACTAGCCGTGTAAGTGGCTTTAAGTTTGAAATTACCATCTCGGATTATCCTACGTGTTTGGGAGTTGGTCGAGTTGATTAGATTGTGATTGCAGCTCATTGCATCACTTGTTCCAGAACAATCTTTGAAATATGTCAAAGCCTCTTGGTTCAATTCTCCTTGTGAGATCTACCACTCATATAGATTAATTTCACGTCAGAAATGTCATTGTCTATTTAGCTATGGTACGAGCAACGGACATGAAAAGCGGAGGTCTAGGGTTCAGTTCCTAGAGCAGGCAGACATTTTTGAAGAGGTGTTAATATTCTTCAACTACACTCTATTTTTTTTAGTCAACCTTTTCTTTCCAAGCGCTTGTGACGAAATAGGTAACACAGGCAGGCCCCCCTATGTCAGCCATTTTGTGGGTGGACCTGTTTTGATCTTATCCCGTCCAAACTGCGAGGTCCCCCTTACCCGATTCCATAGTCCCAGATTTTTTAAATACAAAATCGCATCCACGCGTCACTCACTTTTCAGACGCAATCATCATCTTGGCCATCATGGGGTCGACCGGAAACTCGGCCATCCGCCTTCCAAGTTTGGTCAGCTCGCCGAGATGATTCAACGCCCCGAGAGCGTACAACTGCTCGAGTGCGAGGACAAGGGTTTCGTGCGGCGGTGGGTCGAGGAAGTCGAAATGTACTAAATCATTGATACCTAAAGCCTAAAGCACAAAATTATCAGTCAATTCTTTGTTCTGTTTGGTATGGTCGATCAGCTGCTGCAAGTTTTCAGAGCCGGTGAATTATGTCCACGACAATTAACCAGTGCATATGAACGAACACACTCTGATGATGATGAGATTATATTTTACTGCAAAGAGGTAGTATGTATTTTAAGAATATTAAAATTATAAATAGCCGTGTATTTGGCTTTAAAGTTTATTCCTTGTCAGGTAGTATGTAATTTCATCAATGATAAAATAAACCAATAATAACCAATAATGAACCAACCAATAATAAAAATCTCTGTTGTTAGGTTTTAGGGCACATGAACCATTGTTGGGTATGAACTCGTTGACTTTTAAAAACGACGATTTAACAATTTACGATTTAAAAGCTTGTCAATATTCTCTTCCGTTAATTTAAAACAGGAAGCAAGAGTTCACTTTGATCAACAAAATACAAGAGCAAAAACAAGAGCAAAATACAGCAATGTTTTTCTAGAAAATAATCACCTACATCCTATCGACCCACCTACTTAATAACTACTAATAACAGCTGAATAAAAAGGGGGGCTGAATAATTTAGGTACCTTGAGGGTGAGAACGGCGTTGCCGAGATTGATGCGCTGAATCTCGGGGATGGTGTTTTCCTCGAGCTCGTGTTGGTACGCCCAAGCAGTGTAGAGACGGAAACACTTTCCGGCGGCCACCCTTCCAGCCCGGCCGGCGCGTTGGTTGGCGGAAGCCTGGCGAAGACAAGGAAATTCGTCACGTTTTAGTTGACTAGCTACTTTGCATGGACCTTAATTAAATTACAGCGCAGCTTTACTTTGGGCATTAGGGTTCGTTTTTTTATTTACAATTGGGGGGCTTACAGGAGTAGTTCTTGCTAATTCACGTCTTTCACGTCTTCGTCACGTCTTTGCAACGCGTCATCCACAAGTGCCTATATGTAAGCCTTGAGAGCAGAGAATTACTCGGATTTCTGTGTTTGAACAATACAATGATGTCTTTGTTTGTTTTTTTCTTAAACAGAAGTGGTCCAAGGAATTCAGCTCTCCAAATATTTGACTAACTTACCATCATAATGAAAAAATAACTCAGTAGATGTCACTTGCCAATGGGTCTAGTGCCTATGATCTAGTATCCTATCAACTACCCATCTAGTCAAAAAAAATGACATCGCCTTGTTTTTTCAAATGAAGTCTCAGAGAGGTTGAAGTTCACAGAACAAGCTCAACTTAGACCAGCAGAGGTGATCTCAGGAGTTCAGTTCTCATATTCGCCTTAGTATCATCATCGACCCATCAATCAGCAAAAAGATAAAACGTGTTGACTGAACACAGCATTGCAAAATAGCACACATACTTTGGAGATGGGCACGACGATGAGAGATGCCATCCCCGTTCGAGAGTTGAAATTATTTTGCTTGCAGAAGCCCGGATCGATGACATAGATGATATTGTCAATTGTGAGAGACGTTTCGGCAATGTTCGTTGCGAGCACGACCTGGGAAAAAGTTACAGCTGTATAAAATGCTATAAAACCTGAGTAGATTACAAGCTTGGTAGGCATTTCATAATAATAATGGCCCCGGATACTGCAGATTCCGGTAGCCTTTGCCAAGGTTAGCTGGTGGCTTGTACGAGAAAAAGAGTGGTAGTCTTACCTTCCTAGCTCCAGGAGGTGTAGGCTCGAATATCTTTGCCTGCATGTCGGAGGGAAGGTTAGAGTACACAGGTAAAATAAGCAACTCTCGGATCTTTGAGCCAAGCCGCCTGGTTCGTTCTTGAAGCAGCTCGTTACACGTTTCAATCTCATCCTGGCCTGAAACATTTCAAAAGAAAAAAAGTAAAGACTTATTTAGCTAGCAAAGCACCTTCAACTTAAAAAGGCTGTAATCCCTTCAACTAAAATAATTCCACTTTTAAATAGTCCTTAGCTACGAATTTTGCGGCACAAAGAAAACGCTACAGTGTTATTAGCCTATCCTTACCAGAGCCAATTTTATTCTGAAAATGTTGCCAATCGCATGAAACAAGATCTAGCTAGTTGATTTTGGCCCTACAGCGAAACGCCTTTTTTACGAATTTTCGATGCACTCATCAAACTAATGCATCAAACTTCTAATTACATATGATGATAATAAACTACAAAAACCGAAAATTGCAGTCCTAGTGACCTACGCATTATCTAGCTGATTTTGGAGTATTAATATGTTTGCGCATCGAAAAATAGCCGCCAACATAAAAGAAATGAAAATGTGTTAAACTTAATAGATTATTTTGCGTCGATTGAAGTAATTAGACTAATTGTAATTGTGGCCGATACCTATTGATATAAGAATGATTCCTTTTTTTTTAAATTTGAATTTTATGCTTCTGGGACATGGTTTAACGTGAACTATTTGTGGTATTTTTTGGCGTCCAGGTGGTACCTTAAAAGTCTGGTGTGGTAAGCTCATTTTAATTTTACTGTACCATACTAGGGGGAGGAAAGATGGTAAAAAATGCCATTTTTCAGCAGAGGTACCCAAGTCAAAATCTGTTAGAATTACTTAACACAGAAAATGTTTCGACCCTGAGCACCTAAGAGTAATTTTGGTCCAAAAAATACGGGGAATTGATGGAATGTTCATATTCCTGCCCTGTGTAAAAAATTGGCTCTGTGATAGGCAGTTTATTTTAGCCACAGTCAAGTGATTGCCACATGTAATGTACGCATATTCCTGTGCTATTTCCCGGTGGGTCGAGTCGCTGCGCGCGGGGATGGAAATCTTAAATATTTTCTATAAATTCATTAAAATTTCACAATATTTTTTGGAAGGTCATTTTAGACTAGCGTGCATTTAAGAATTTTAGATGGTTACAGCCTCTTTAAGGTACTCTTTTCTGCTTTGCCCCTTTCTACAGCTCAAACGGAAAGTCTGCTCGGCTTGAAATTAGATTCACCCCTACAAACTGTACCAGCTGTACTAGGTACATATGATAGATTTTGGAGAAAATGTGTTGGTTTTTTTTAATTAATTTCTTATAAAAATTGAAAAGTTGCATAAGATTTTAGCCAAGGGAAAAATGTACATGAAAAGTAAAGATGCCAATTTAGTATCTAGTAAAAATGTTTGCATAGGCACTCACTCACAACGCTTAAATCACAGCGCATCTTAGTATAGAATATAAAGCTGCAGCTGAGCTACTTAAGTGTCTTTGTTGCTACAATTTTACTACAACCCCATCAAGTTGAATCATGTCCCCATCAAGCCCATCTACAACCCCATCAAGTTCAAATCATAAAGCTTTTAGTTGAAACAGCTAGTCACCAAAAGTTAAGCAACAAGACTACAATACTAACCTACCAAGTGTCTAGCAAATAGCTGGCAGATTGGGTAAAGTGGGCGCATCAGTTTTGGTCAAGTAGGAATCCACTAAAATGATTAAATTTACCAACAGGCATGAATTAATCATTGAGGCTAGAAGATGTTCCAATCAGTAGATGATTTTTTTAAATAATTTAAAGTGGGTTGATCTCTTATTTAAAACTTTCAGATTGGCTGATTTCAGCACTGAGTTAACTACAAAACTTGACTGAATTGATTTACCAGTGAGGAAAACTAGCACATCCCCGAGCGGCTGTGTTGCATGAATCTGCAAGATGGAGACGACGCAGGCGTCTATGTAGTCAGCTTCGGGTGCTTTGGTGTAGTATATATCCACGGGGAAGCGGCGACCAGGAATACGGAAGATCGGAGCGTTGTCGAAGAAGTCGGAGAACTTTTGTGCGTCAAGAGTAGCAGACGATATGAGTAGCTTCAACTCCGGTCGGAACCGAACTATGTCCTTGACCAGACCAAACAAGATGTCTGTGTGGAGTGTTCTCTCGTGAGCCTCATCAATCATCATTACGCTGGAATTTGAACCAAAGTTAAGCTCGTTGATTTTAATTTGCAATGATATTTTGCAAAATCTTAAAGAAGCAAATTAATTTAGATGTCTTACCTATAACTCTGCAAGTCAGGTTCTGAAAGAAACTCTCGATGCAAAGTTCCATCTGTCATGTATTTGATGACAGTTCTTTCAGACGTGCAGTCTTCGAATCGAATACTGTATCCAACCTGTGTTAAGAAAAAAAAACTAACGTTATAAAAGCATTCGCTCAAGGCTATTATAGTTCTCATGCTGGCTTCCTAAAACATTCTTCAGTACAGATGGGATTAAATATAATTAAACAAAACCTATTCACCTCGTTTCCGAGCTTGACGCCCATCTCTTCCGCAACTCGAGCAGACACACTCATGGCAGCGACACGTCTCGGCTGAGTGCAGCCAATCTTCTTCCCGTTGGCAGTGAAGCCGGACTCGTGAAGGTACCTTGTGATCTGTGTCGTCTTGCCTGAGCCCGTCTCACCCTCGATGATCAACACCTGGTGGTCTTTGATCGCTTGCACCAGATCGTCTCTAAACGGGTAGATGGGCAAGCTCTTCTGGGTCTCCTCAATGCTCAGCTTCTTTTTTTCTGCTTCTGAGAGTATTGGCTCCTCCTATTGAAACAAAACATCATGGGTGGAACTTTAAGAACTATTACATAACATAAGATACATTTTTAAAATGCATTGCATTGTATGAGCTTCTTTACGAAAAAGTACCTTTTTATCTCGCTTTGTCCCAGGTATGGTCAGAGCTTGAATAAATTCTATTTGATCTTCCATAACAAGCTCATATTCCTTGCCCTCATCTTTGTGTTTTTTATCAGCGTCTTTCGCTCCGAAACGAAACACAGCTGAAGACATCTGCTCCTCCTCCCATTTCCTTTGCTCGTAGTTTGGGACGCGTTCTCGTTCGTCGATCTCCATGTACTTCTCGTCATTCTTGGTCTTGGCGCCGGCCGGCATGTGATATCTCTGTACTTTCTCTAGGTCTCTGGCTTTTTCATGATCTTTGGCAAGCTGAAGAAGTTTTTTCTTATGGTCACGATCTCGCTTCTCCCGCTCGGTAAGTATATTGTCTTCGTAGAGGTATTCATCGTCCAAGATATCTGCCTCTAACTCAGCTACTTTATCATCTTTACGCTTTTCCAAATATTTTCGTCTTGACTCGATACGTAGATGAGGAATGATCTTTCCTCTATCTTCAGATTCAAGTTTAAGACGTTTTGCTGCCTCTTCGTATGCTCTCTTATCTGCATGAACAACAATATGATTATGAGCAGCAATAGAACAATTAAACAAAACATTTAACAGCTGAAGATCCTCCCGTCTCCGTGCCTGTATCTACAGTCAATAAGCCGATTTGCTCAAGAAAACTCCAAACCCACTGACATCAGCACGGTACAGGAAGTGGAAGCAATCTGGCACAAGAGCTAGTTACAGATTACTCTTTACAGCCAGGAGAATCCTGCTGCCTGCACTCAGCAAGAAGATGGATTAATCACCTGTCAGAGGAGGTGACCAGCAGTAGTTATCGAAATGGGGGCCTGTAGACGTTTTTGATAACCTACTCTTTGTATAACTTATAAGAGTTTTTTTACATTCATTTTATGTTCTGACCCGGTTTATACACATCGTGTATTGTTTTTTAATAAACCTAGAATTTGAATTCAATAAATCAAACCTAAATAATATACCTAGGTAGGTATCTCTATATATCAGGGACTGAATCCGTTTGCAATTTCCGGTTTTGGTTTTTATTCTTGCCTTTTCGTTTTCCCGATTTCAATCCTCAAAAATATATTGCTTTGAAATTTACTTAAAAACGAATAATTCCGGTTTTTCATGCATTATGAAGATTATAATTTTTTGATTTCTTACGTGAAATCACCGTACAAGGCAAGAAAAATTTCTGGCTTTTTCACCGTTAACTGTACCCGAGGATCAATTGCGTACAAAAACCTCATCTCTTTCAAATGAATTCTAGAAAAAACTTAAGAAAACTCCTAAATATTTTAAGATTTTGGATTCAAAAATTAGGAAAGTTACAATTTGTAGTGGCTTTTGGGTTTTTTAAAAACCGAAATTAACCAAAATAAATTGCCAAATATAGAACAGTTTTAATTTAGAAAAATATTGTTTCATTTTTTGGTTTTCTTTTTCAGTTTTTGGTCCCTGCTTTTTATGATACCTAACAATACAGCAAGGCATTTACATTTCATACAGATGCAATCAACACTAAGGGCCGGTTTTTCAGTGGCCCGTTAAAAAACTAACGGTCCATTAACTTGTTATTACCATGGCAACAGCCAATCAGAAGTCTTCATTCTTATCCTAATGGACCGTTAAGTTTTATCGGACCACTGAAACTGACCCTAAAAGAATGAAAACCAAACACGGTAGCCGCGTTCTTAGGGTGACCGCCCTGGTAACCAGCTATCCAGGTTTTTTTGATTTTCAGTGATTTTCCACAACCGTTTCAGGAATGCACTGGGGTAGGTCAACCACCAAAAGTGCATTGCAATCTCCTAACAAAGTCCCTAAATCCCAATTCTGATTTCTTCAGTCATGCTGCTTGGAGTTAGTGCAGTCTTCTGGGGGAGGAAACAAAGAATAATCATCGACCTCTGAAACAACAACTTACCAGAACCTGTCGGTTGAGCAACATTTCTAGTTTTAGTTTTGTCTATTTTCTTGAGACGATCAGAGAACTCGTCTCTCTCCTTTAAGTCTCGTTTACGTTGTTTCTCTGTATCACTCTCCCCACTCGAGTCCGAATCGGCTTGGTATTTCTTTTTTCCATATTCTTTTGACAGTTTATGTGGCTTTGATGACGATGTACTAGCCTCAGCGTCATTATGTTTACTTGAACGGGGTCTGCTAAACTCATGTTTCGAAGAATCGCTCGACTCTTTGGTCTTCGAGTGCTTCGTATCATGTTTACCCATGGTCACAATTATCTCTCCAATGAAGTTCCGCTCAGAGTGTTACTAACTGAAAGACATTCAATGCCAAACCATACATTAATACACAGTTATTCACGAATCACGAATCAAACGACCCCAATACTAGTTTTGCAGGTTATGTTTTGATGTTTCAACCAGATGCCATCTTGAACTCACCGCCAGCGCACTCGATAAGGTCATGAACATCCGGTTTCATCCACTTCCGGTCGTCTGTCAAGTTAAAGATGGCGCCGATCGAAAATAATCTGGACGAAGGGGACGTTTCATTGAAAAGAAAGTCAGATGGAACTCAGAGTGAAAACCTATGGTACGTTGGATAGCATTTAAATGAGAGTTTTTAATAGCCAAAATTGGGTTTTTGTCTAATGGCTCGGCCGAGAAGTATGTAAAGGGCATATAAGGGCACAATGTTCTCACGGGTGCCTCTCCCACCCACAACTCCCTTTATCTTGTCTCCGTAGACACGACAGCTTGCCGTGATCAGTTATTTTGGCTCTTAGTTACTTTCTTAATTCAGTAGTTATTAATAATTTTCATCTCTCAATTAGTGACATAATTCCACAAATAGGCAAACTTTCGAGACATTTATCTGGCCTATTTTTTATTGATTTGTGTTATGTCTGGCCTATCCCAAGCTCTCAACACTTTGCCTGCTGCTGGATGCGAATGGCATTAGAAGTCTAATAATGCGGTCTCATTTTTCAGGTCTGCTATCCTAGAAGAAGTGCAAACGAGTAGAAACACAAAGCTCCCTTCGAATAAGTCCGTGATAGTGTTAGGTATGGTATTATGACCATCGGAATTCAATGACAGATGACTCATCATCTGGCACTTATTTGGGCAACCTCTGTTTGGAAAAAGACAATGCATTTACACTTACATTTTTCAGGGGACAATGAATCTGGAAAGACGACACTTGTTGCCAAACTTCAAGGAGTGGAAGATCCTAAAAAGGGATCCGGGCTAGAATATGCGTACATTGACGTACGGGACGAGTACAGAGATGGTAAGATAAAACTTTAAAAAATTATTGATCTTGTTATAGAACGTATTCCTGACACATGTTCTATCCTTCTCCAGATCACACCCGATTAGGCGTCTGGGTGTTGGACGGCGATCTCGCACACGCTCACCTAATTCGATTCGCACTCACCGAGGAAAACTTTCAGAACACAATGGTAGTGTTCGTAGTCGCCATGACTACCCCTTGGGGCGTACTAGACCAGTTAAACAGCTGGGCCACCGTCCTGCAGGACCATATTGATAAGCTCAGTCTAAGCGTGGACGAGCTACAAGGAGCAAGGCAAAAATGTTCGTAAATAATCACCGATAGTAGAAAAAGATTATGTTTCTTACACATGTCAGGATTTCACATGTATAGTCGTTTGATTAAGTCTGGTAGGCAGGTAATTGCTCAATTTGGGCTTTGCGGTAATATTTAATTTCCTCCCTGTAAACTGCTTTTCACCATGGCTTATAGTAAGAAAAGAGGCAAAATGTCATATTTTTTCAAAAAGATTTTTTTGTGGTCAAAATATCATTTTTACTAGTGCCCTTACAGATTCATGATTTCTTGGAGTGCTGTACAGTTGATTCGTACATAGTGTTCTCACGGGTTTTTGTAACTTACTCTTAAACATGACATTTCTTTGTTCATAGTTTTCATTTAAAGTTGATACTATTCATAGGCTTCAAAAACAAAGGGTGGCAAAAAATGTATTTCATTTTTGTGTCAATGGGCATTAACACCATCACTTAATATATTTTAGAAAATGGTTACAGCTACTTTCTTTAACAGATACTAGAAAATGGCAAGACTACACTGAACCAGGGGATGAACTAGAGCAGAGTTCGCCAATGAGGGTCACTTCCCGCAATTTCGAAGAAGACAGTGGGGAGATCTTGCCTCTAGGCGAAGGAATTCTAACAAGAAATCTGGGCCTCGAGGTTGTCGTCGTTGTTACAAAGGTGTGGTTCTATCAGATAAGGTGCTTCATATGAGGTAGGTTTGAAGCATATTCACCTCAACCGTAAAAAATAAAACCAATATGTTTGCTTTGATGTTCTAGACGGACTACATGACTACGTTAGAGAAAGACTTTGACTACCGCGACGAGCATTTCGACTTTATGCAGCAGTGGATTAGAAGGTTTTGCCTGCAGTACGGTGCCGCGTTATTCTACACTTCGGCCAAGGAGGACAAGAACTGCGATCTTCTCTACAAATATCTCACGCATCGGATATATGGCTTTCCGTTCCGCACGCCCGCTCTTGTTGTTGAGAAAGACGCTGTTCTAATGTGAGTTCTCCCTGCCATCTCAAAGAGGGTTCAACCTGAAAAATGAACATGAATACGTGAATGCATGACGATTGACTGAAGTTGTCTTCTAGAAATTATTGTGGACATTCTATGAATTTGTAATGATTGCTGGCGATTTCGCCCAGTGAGACTCGGTCAACGCAAGAACATGCATAAATTAAGACATCTATTCCTTTCGCTATGAGCTCATTGCGGTTATTGGAATTTGTAGGGCCATTTTTTTGTGAAAACCTAGTGACCTAGTGCATCAGTTGCAAACATTATTGGAACCAAAATTGAAAATTATTCCCCCCTGGGACAAAAAATGAATAGTGTTGTTTCTTCAGAAATATTTTTCCGTGTCCACCCAACGTCAAATTGAGAACTTAAAGAAATTTTTCTCTGGGTTGTATGAAACTTGAAAATTCTCTTTGTGTCTCTAAATTCCTAATTAACACCCACACAGAAGTGTCGATTTTTAAGATCAGCAGTCTACAATTTACAACCCCTTCAAGTCGTTACAGCCGATTATAAATTTGCTTCTCTAAGTCTTTCAAGTAGTACTATAAGCCTAGTACTACTACGAAAACCTTAAGCACTTTGCTCTGCGTTGAATAAGCTTGTGGGGACTGTTTCGAGATGAAAAATTGTTTGACTGATCGAATTTTTTAAATAGCCACAGCACCCTTGATTTTATCACACGAAAAAATTGTAGAGGAGGCTTTGTTCTATGGTTGCTACACGTTAACAATTTTTATTATTACCATACTCCCATGTTATACTAGGGGGATTTTTGCAATTTTCCATGAAAATATATGAAAAACTAACTAGGCGATTGAGCTCAAAAAACTACCCCCATGTAAATTAGTATGGAGCCAGTGTTCACAAAAAATGTCACCTTGATCGCACATTCTGCCTGGACTGCACAAAAAAGAAATCTTTGCCAGAAGAGTTGAATGGAAGATGCTCTGCTTGCTCTAACTACCAAATATCTGGTACCGTGCACTGTTGAAAACCGATGTTGTTTCTTTCGCTAGCCCGTCTGGTTGGGACAACATGAAGAAGATCAGCATACTTTACGAGAACATGCAGTGTATGAAACCTGAAGACTATTATGAGAGCGTAATTGTGCAGCCAACTGTTCGAAAGGTAAACTATTCTCTGATCCTATTCACAAAGAATTATGTACTTGACAAGGATTAAGCTTTTAAAGCCAATTACACGGCTAGTTATAATTTTAAGAATATTAAAATCACTTCAAAAAT
>QKMV01002222.1:0-13793 GCA_003287335.1 Lednia tumana
AAAAACATTCATCGTTTTCTGGGTGGGAGGGGGGGGGGGGGGGGGGGGGGGCGTCTAGAGATTGTCCGAGTGCTTACGCTGCGCGCATCCGTAGGGTCCAAGTTGGGTGCACACGTCGAGTGCAGAAATCGAGGGACTACCCTGGTTCCATGGCGTTCTCGTCCTAGCCGTTAATTGCTAATTAAACGCCATGCTTGCGTTCGCCGGACGCCCAGTTCGGCCCGGTCCGGTCAGGTCCGGCAACCGACCGGATGGACGTTTCGCCGAGTCAATGGAAGATGCATACAACACAAGAGTAATGACAATGAACACACAATGTGAAAGAGATAGATAGAACGTGAATGAGATGGTAAATGTAGGCGTGGCTTACGTTAAGTAATAAACCACAGACTCCTCCTCCTCATTGGGTTATTCACAATCTGATAATCACTGACATGCAATGCAATGAACAATCCATGTCATCTTTGCCAACGCAACGCAACGTTGACTTGTGCGGCGAATGGGGGCCACGCCGCCCCCTCCCCCTCCCCCTCACTCCTCAGCACATCACGGCTAGAGGGTAGAATGCAAACTCAGCGATCGAGCCGATCGCTGGTCCCATCGAGTCTAGCTAAGATTGATATAATTGACCATCGTGTTGACCTCACGTAGGGGCTCCTAATTTGCTACCTGACAGTATCGACAGTGCCCAACTTGAGCCACTGGGCGCCCCAAGGCTGACACTTCCCCTTCCCACCCCTCGACTGCAGATCAATTTGGTCCGTACTCTATTTAAATGATTCGCAATATCCACAGCAGAAATGGAATTCGCTTAGGTTTCCAACCAAAATGTAAGCGTGTAGTCTAGCGATTGTCTTGGGATCTGCAGCCTCTGCGCTGCCAGCCTGCTTTGGGAAACAATGCTGCCACCTCAAGAAAATGCACTCTTACAAACTGCTTAGCTCTGTGCGTAAGAGGAACATTAGATTAGATGATGAACATTTTCGGTTTCCCTATTTTTTTATCACAGGTTTTTTTTCAATTTTAATTTTTTGCCATGTGTAGGGCCGCCAGGGTTGTAGGTTTGCCACCTTTTGTAACTCGAAGTAGAGGACAGAATTTCGGGCCGCATACTTCCAGGTTTTCAGGCAGAATATGTGAAATTATTAAAAGAGAAAAAAATTGGGGAGTTTGGGGGCGCGCTTCTGAAGAAATTGTTGAGTTCAAGCTTATTTTTGAAGAAAATCTACGCATTTGAGGTAAAATTGGGCTCGGAAGATCGCGACTTCAGAACTAGTATTTTTAAGATTAATTTCTTCAAATTAAGCTGTGTTCTTCAGTAACTGTAAAAAAATGCTTCTTAAATAAGAGACAAGATAAAAGAAAAATCCAACAATTTTCGTGTTTTATCCCGAGCAAAGATGGGATTTTTTAACGTTTTGGGAAATATAGGTGACATTTGGCGCCAGAATTGCGTGCCCACAGTGACGACGCTAGGGGCAGGCCATGGGTGGGGGGGAGGGGGGTGGCGTGCTTCGTTAAAAACCTACATAGCACCCAAAGAAGATCAAAGGACAAGATCTTAAAAAAGGCGACTGTCTTCTTGGATAGCCTGTGGGGAAATCTGGCGCTCGGTGTCGCTGTCGAGGTCGCGTACAACAGGGGACAGTGGTGGTGCCGGGTTGTTTGTAGAATCTACTCTTGCAATTCACCCCGTTAAGTTACATTACTAGCATCTTACGAGCGTGACGTGAAAGTACCTCACAAGTTGTCAACGCAGGGAAATTGGCCACCGAGGTGAACTCTGTGGACGCTCGTAAGTTACGAAGGTTACTTGAGCAGAATGTGCCTTAGTTGGTTGTGTGAACGCAAGTTCGTTTGGTAACTAGTGAGAATTGTGAACTGTGACTAGTGAAACCCGTGAATGGGTGTTTAACGAATGGGAATAGAGATTATAATTCTTTAGACCATAAATGTTCCAATGTTTCGTAAGCTATGCTGTTCACTTATTCCGGGGTCAACTGCTTCTAAACTCTTGTAAAACGCTTCTTTAAGTATATTTTACGGAACGGTGGGAAAGTTTTAGTGGATTATTTAGAGTTCAGCCCTAGTTGTAAATCAGGTTTTTGAAGAATAAGTGGAGATTAATATTTATCAATGTTATCCTACAGCATTGGTTTAATTTTTTTGTTAACTTTAAGTCCCTTTCTCACAAACGTAAACCAGGCGAGTAATGTAAACGGGACGTAAGTGATTATGAGTGAAGCCAGTGGTTAATTAAGGCGTGAACTCACATAAACCCCGTTTACCCTAGTTTCATGTTGCAATCCCGTCAACTAACCTTAAGGAGGTCGATATGAGCCAGAATTGGTTGTCCAAAATGGCCCGGAAATACTGTTCTGAACTTTTGTTAGCTTTACTCAGCTTCAGATTTTTACTTCAAACGCATAGATTCACTCGAAAAATTACCTCGATCCAATTTTTTCGGGGGGCACAGCCACTGGCACAGGCCCCAAACCACCTATTTTGTCTCGGTCGTCGTGTTACGACTTCTCCCTTTTTTTGGATATTTTAGATTTTTGAACTGAAGTCAGGGTATCCACCTTCCCATTTAAAATTAACCGCTGAGTGCATACACTTAGCTCTCTTCACATAGAGCTATAGCTCTGTGTGAAGAGAAGAAAGTCGAAACTCATGAGTTCACCCACTGATCACATACATACGCTCAGATCAACTCCCAACATTAGAACTCGAATGTCTACGGAGCTGAACGTACATTTTCGAGAATTTTGTGTCGAGAACTGAGAGTAGGGAGTTGAGTGTAAGCTAGTTAGTTCTCTTGCATCGAATTTTCGTTCATTCTCCTTGTCAAATCAATTGCATCTTCATCTTTCAACGGCTTTGGAAGCATGGGATCGGTAGCATTCGACCAGCAGTTTGGAGTTTTGATTGCTACATCCACGAGTCAAATTACATATAATAACATGTTGACCTACACGGTAGGTGCAAGCAGACCTTAAAAAAATAATCCTAAATTGACGACGCTGGGCCTGACACCTTCCTTATACCTTCCTTAGTTATAACTATACTCGAACAAAATATATGCACGAGTGGAGCGGTATGCCTCCGTCCTCTTTCCCTATTTCTCTTTCTTTCTCTCGCTCTCTCTCCAATTCGCATCTCCCTCTTTCTCTCTCTTTCTCTCGCTCTCTCTCCAATTCGCATCTCCCTCTTTCTCTCTCTTCTGTTCTATATTGGAAAGACTGCCATATTGTTAGCATTTTAGTGTTATTTATAATACAGATTACAGATTTCCAAAGGACCGCGAACAAACGTGCGTTCGTAAAAGTGAATATCACCGAGTCGTTCATTAAAATGGCTCCTTGATTGTAATATATTACGCTTTGCCCAGTTTAATTGCACGAAACCAAAGCAAAGCTCACCCCAGTCTATGACATCCATGACATCACCCCATTCACAACTGAGAGCAACAGAAGGGCTGACAATATTTAAATCAGTTGAAACAAGAATACTCAAATCTGGACCCATTCCATTTCACACACGGAGCGAAATTTTTCGGAACGATTAGATATGATTGACTGCTGAAGTTCCATGCTGCAATGTAGTACTGCAACTAGGATAAACGACGAATTTACAGCTGCAGGATTGTGAAATCTCGTACAAACTGAGAAAATAACAGAAAAAATCGTATATTAATAACATGCCTACGCTTTTGAAGTAACAATGAAAACTCAGACAATTTCAATCAATTATCTTGAGACACACTTTGCTTCCCTTCACCTCGCATGGCCCAGAAATAAGGAGTTTTTATTTCTTCCCTAAAAAGACTCCTGTCGTGATTTTATTAAAGCTCAGTTCATTCTATTTTTGTCACGGCTGTACCAAAAAATAGCTGGTCCGATCCTCTAGAAAATTTGAATATGATCTCAATATATCATTTCATAAAACAGCGAATATATTATTCTACATTCGGGGTTCTACCCTTTATTCTTACGCTACCCTTTTTCGAGTCTCTTTTTTATAATTAATGATTCACGTACTACCCTATTTCATATATGAGAGCACCAGGGCCAGGGCCAGGGCCAGGGCCAGGACTAGGGATGAGAATTGACAATTGAGCATATGCAAAGCAAATGCGAAGCGAGGGAAGGGAGGGTGAGGTTGCGATATGAACGCAACATTGACAGGGACCTACCATTCTAATCTAATAGCAATTCGAAACATTCAAACAGCATCAATTCAAGGATCCGTTCCGTTCCGATGTAGGTACGCATTTCTGTGAAGGAAACGACCATCTTTTCAAATATATTACTCGCCGAATAAGCTTAATCTAAACGTTGATCTAGTTTGATATTCGCGATCTTCGTTTCTTTCTTTCTTATCCACGGACGTGGGTCAAGAGAAACCCGAAATAATTCACCTACAACCGAACTGATTTTCCACGTCAGAAAAGCACAAATTGTTGCGGTTGACGTGAACACAATTTGGCTGAAAACGTTCAGCAATGCCTGGTGCTGTTGGCGATATGTGTGTTTGTGCGGTGTGAATGTGAATGTGAGATTTCTATGAGTGTGACTTTTTTTTATTAATCTTGCGCTGAGAATCGGAATTGTTTTGTGTTTAGTGTTTTGTGTGTTCGTGTGTTTGTTGGAAGCCAGCGATCGACACTAGCAGGTGCCTTTACAGTGTGATGTGGTGTGGTGTGGTGTGGTGTGATGTGGTGTGGTGACTTTACGGTGTCTTTACGGTGCCTTAACGGCGAGCGTTTCGGGGATGTGGATCTTCCTCTCGACTAACTAAACACTTATTATGTCGATAGTAATCCTTTGACAGTACGAGAAAGCATGTGCGCTGCTCTTCGGGAACGTGATTTAAAGAATGCTCTTAAAAATCATCTCGATTGAGATATTTTTAGGGGTGAAATATATAAGTAAAACACATCTCTAGGCGGCAGGGGTCACATAAAACTTAACATGCAACTTTACGTGTAACCATAGAATAAAGCTAACCTTTTTTCTATGGTGTAACTCAACATGCAACTTATGGTGCAAGTTAAAATGCAAGTTAACAGACAACTGTTAACATGAAAGTTTACACGTAGGCACGCTATTTTATCCAAAGAATCTCTTGAATTAAAACTGCCACCCTCGTCCTGCAGTGACGTGTGGATGCGATTAAGGTGGGGTGGGGTGGGATGGGGTGGGGAGGGAATGGGGGTGGAGTTGGTCTTCTTAAGCTGACCATGGGCTAGTTATTCACACCAAAAGCATCTGGTCGCTAGTCTGGCTCGTTGAACAGCGCGAGTTTATTTTTATTTTTTATTAATCGAACTAATTAACGATACTCCTTCAAACAAACCAATCTAATCATAATGTTGTTTATGATATTTCTGACCAAATTTATACGCCTTTTTCTTCGATATTCATATGACCTTTTACCTTCATTAAGCTAACACGTTTTTTTCCAAATTGCTTTTTCTATTGTTCAGTCATGGTCCAGACTCTAGCCTTGACGTGTCAAATAACAACTTTACTCGATCTCATGACTTGTTTAGAAACTCACATTTTTACCAATCGAATGTTGACTTAATATTGGTTGTTAATGAAAACGAAAGATGAAAGATGACAGATGAAAGATGACGGATGAAAGATGGCCGCTTCGGGGCGTGCGGGGAGCAAATCAAGTGCGAGTTCCTTCTCATTTGGCTGATCCCGTACGATACTTATCATAGGTACTATGCAATATACTTATTATGTTTTTATTCGGCTCTGCTTGTGATTGTGTGATCGTGTGATCGTGTTTCTGAATGAACGAAAACACTTTAAGGAATCCTCTATACTCCGGCCAATGGACAATTTCAATCGCCAGAAGTTACTTCGAGCGTAAAATAATATTCAATTATTATCTACGAAAAAAACAATCCCTTCTGAACTAATATCGTAAAAACTAAATGCCATGAAATGATAATAGTTTATATTTGGTAACAGACTGTTTAGTTTTTTACGAGTAGCTTTTTTTAGTCTCATCTGGTCGAACACAATAATTAGCGTTCGTTACGACCAATATGGGATAATCGTGGTCGTTTAGTTAACACAATTACGACGATCTTACATTACTCTCTGTTCTCTGTTCTAGAAAACACTTTTTACTATTTTAATAGTTTTTCTCGATTGCAACAGGATGAGATACTTCGTTCAGGATGCGTTGTATTATAAGTTTAGGAGCGGACCGTAAATCGTTGCGTTTGTCATAATGACTGTCTCATTTCATGAAAGCACACTACTGATTCTCACATAATGTTAATTTATGAGAAGTATTGCCTAATGGTAGGCTACATTGATGTTGAACAAGCCTAGAGATCAGACCATGCCCCCTAAAATAACTAATAACTAGAAGCTATTGCGAATGCAATGCAGCTAGAGTCATGTTTCTTTCGGGTTAGATCAAGTTTCATGTAGTATAGCAAAAGTAATCAATCCTCTTGTGCCTATATGCACTAAAAATTATCCGATGGATTCTTAAGAAAAGACGTCAGTTTTAAACTAGCAAAAGCAAGCAATTGGAATCTCTAAAAAATGTTGAATTTATTATCGCCTGTAGCGAAAGATTTTTACTGAAACCTGGGGTGTTTACCAATTGAATATTGCAGATGCCTAGAGGTAAGGTACTATATATAATACACCTACCTATACAGTACGCGTGGAATATGTGTGAGCATTGAGCACTCACTAAAAACCGTTAGATTTTTATTTACCACTGCTATCAATCAGTGGCAATTATGATATTTAATGTGCTACTTTTCATAGACGACGACGTACTGGCGTATTGGCGTACATCGGCGATCCGGCTACGTGGCAAATTTGCGCAAACAATTTCCCTCGACCCTCAGCCAGAGTCTTAAAAGTTGAAACTATGTTTGGCTAACGGCTATCAAACCTCAGCAATCATCATCAGCAATAGCATCAGCATCAACCATCAGCATTAGCCTGATGTAACCATAGCTGATGCAGCCCAAACATTGCCGATCAGGGATTATTTTCCTTTCATTACTTTAGTGTTCATTTTGGTTTGCTTTTTTAGGTCCAAGAACATGCTTAAGAGATCTAGATTTTTTTGTATGCCATGTTCAATTTCTGGCATGTTTCAGTAATATTCTGTTGCAAGTGGTTGGGCGTTGAAATTAGTTTTTATCTACACAGCTGCGTTTAAAATTGACTGCCAGATCGACTCTGATAAAATATTGACGTTTGAAAACATTGATTAAAATTTCCTTCGTGTCTTATATGCTCGATGGATACCTATTTATGCTCGCGTTTAATGATTACTGATACCCAATGAAAAGTATATGAACTCAATTAGCAGAATAAAGAGCAAATTAACTTTCATTAGGGACAAATAAGATCAGTGAATATGGACCATTTTGCTTCATCCATGACCATCCATGATACCTGAATGTCATGGCCAGGCCAGAAATTTGCTGTTCTGGCCCAATCCCAGACCCAATCCCAATCCCGGCACGGCAAGGCAATGCCGGCAAGGCAGGCGAGGCGTGGGTGGAAGAGGAGGAGGTCCATATTTAGCAGAGCTGGAAGCTGGAAGCTGGTTTGCAGAAGTCGTGACTCGTGACGTGTTTTGCTGATGCGGACTTGGCCTTATTACTTAGAAAAGCTCGCCGCTCTGCGTCTGCGTGACTCGTATGACCCCTTCCAACTTTATTTCATTTATGTATCAAATTATTATATATCGTAGGTATATGTATTCGTGTGTTTTTACTACAGAGATACACATATTTTTCTTGCGAGTTTGATGGCGAATCGAGATATGATAATATTTTTGTTGTTAATCAACTTGGAGCGCTGCTGCAGATGCGATGCGATCTCACGTGGCCCAAGACAGACTAGAGAGACTCGAGACTCTGACTCAAGAGTCGGGAGCTCGAATCAATTTCTACTCCTGCTAGAGATCGAATGGATAGATAAAAGCTGAGCTATTCCACATCGAGACATTTGATATTTCAGACGTGTGACTGACTGATTGGTACCAAAGATTTCACCTAGAGTGAAATATCGAATGATTATTTTAAGTACGCCAGAGGCTTCATATTACCTACATTATGGTATCTACCAATCACTACCCACTACTGAGACAGAAGAATAATGCCTTTTGGTAATTCATTCTCGCAATTTTTAAGTTCATTAATATATTGTTAACGAGATTTGATTGATTCTCTTCTGCCTGTCCACGTTTCGTAGTCAGCACATGTCTTTGTGAAGAATTACCTCTATTATTGACTCCAATTTCGGCAGTGGTAAGGAATCTCTTGTCGGTACGTACCAATAGGTACACTCAAGGAAACAGAAATTGGTTGATAAAAGAGATAGCAGATCACGTTTCGTCCATGGAAGCTCATTGAAACCAGTTATGTCTATCTCTCTCCCAGCGACCGATTGATGTTTACCTTACTACCTACCTACCTATACCAACCTACCTATACCAACCTACCTATACCAACCTACCTATACCAACCTACCTATACCAACCTACCTATACCAACCATACTAAGTATACTACACCTAAGCCAAGCCACGAGCCACGTCTTCACTAACGACAATACCAAACTCTGATTTCCAGATGAATGTATTTGATTTTTCCATATTTGGATTTGTTTAAATCTCTCTCATATTTTACATTCAAAGTTTATACAAACGGAATCAGACGGCATTGTTCTCGGTCAGCCCAGGCCGGGCCGGGTCGAGATTCGAAAAGTATGCTATGACTTTGAGTTTGCTGCCTCACTGCCAGCCTCCGCCTGCCTTCAGTACTTGACAATATTCCTGGTCCGTGCGCTCGCTTTTCGACTACCTATTGGTTTGAACGAGGAAAAAATGCTTCTTTATCCATCTTTGTGGTATGACGAGACTAGAAACTAGAAAGCACTTACTTGCGTTAGTATTTACACTTACCAAGTAGCATACCGACGTACCGACATCGTGTTTCTACATTACTGAAAATAAAACTGAATGCTATAAGTGGAGCAATGCGAAGCTTTGCGATACGTTGTACGGTTCTTTCTTTCTTTCTCGAATTGAATTTGAAAGCTGCCCTTTCGCATGTGATTTATGCACCTACAAGATCGGCTACCGGCTCATCATCGGAACTCGGAAGTAATTAGCTAACAGTTTTTAATTTAGCTCGATTCGAAACTAAAGGCCGTGACTTGGTCCAACGCATCCAAATCGTGTCATGATAACTGAAGGATTAGAAACCAGCAAGCCAGCTAATCAGCCAGTCGGAGGTCTCCAAAATGGAACATGCTTTTTTTCGTACCATTGCTAGCTGAAAATTCCACAATACGAACTTGCAGCATCGAGCCAACACCTATACATAATACATACTCTAATTCGAATATAATAATATGTCTATGAAACGAATATCTAATGATTCAATTTCCTTATCCGTAATATATGACATACTCTACTTAGAAACAAGTCAGTTCTATCACTGCACAAAATCTAGCCCTGTCATATTGTCATATTGCCTTAGAGTCGAATCAGTCAACCCGCGTCAGTGATAATTGCCATTTAACTAAACTTCTTTCGCGACAAAGTTGTAGGTAACTAACGTTAGAGGAACAATTGCACGGAATTATTATTTTTAAACTTACGAGAAACCAGAGTGAAATGCTGTTTGACGTTAGTCATTCGATATTCTTACATATTCGAACTAATGACCCCTGTCTGGCAAAATATGCGCGTAATATATGCTAAATTCAAAGGCTCAACCGAAGTGTATCCTATTTGCATAGAGAAATTTGGCTTTTTAATAACTATAAGCTTACGCGGGCCTGAATTGCATTAAGCCGTTTTTCAGTTTCGCATGTTTTCGAAGCCTTCTGCTGCATGGAATTTGGTTTCTTTGGTTACCACATCGTTGGCCTGACACTTTGGTAGTACGACACCATAAAATGACACTAGTAATTTGTTTGCATTTAAATAAAACATCAGTTTTCTTGCAATCGCCATCGGAGTTTTTCAAGAAAAAGTACCAAAAGAATGGGTATTCATATGTCTTTGTAATTTCATATCCGTGAAACAGCAACGAGAAGTCCCCATTGTTATAAAATTATTGCAAAGCTTATAGCTAGCGGCGTGAAGCTGATTGTTTATACTTTTTACTTCGTACTATCGTTTAGAAAATAAATTTTCGTTTGGCTCACAAGTGCCATCTCTGACAAGAGTATAAAATTCGTGGCGTTTCGCTTAAGGTATAGCTCGCGACTATCAGTTTACCCAATCCTTTCTCAATTTGTTACTTTGAGTTTTGACCTTTAATAACAGTCTTTGGTCACATTTAATTTACGTGTGCCTATGTCTATTCCACACCGAGCCATGCCGAGCTGTGCCGAGCCGTGCCGAGTCGCGCCGTAGAAAAATGCGATTATAACTGGCCACGGTGCCCAAATAATGCAAAAAATGTAAATCCAAACGAAAAACTGACAGCTGGCAATAGAAAACCTAGCTAGCTTATCATCAGCATATCATCAGTCATATCATCGGCCGTATCATCGGCAGTATCATCGACCATATAATCGGGTGAGACGTGAAATTGATTTCTGATTTCTACACTAGCTCACCCAATGGAACTCATATTCCCGACTCATTCTAAAGTCTAATTGATATGCAAAGGGGGACTAAGTTATAGAAGGTATTCCATAGTTCCTTATAAGTATATCTAAATACGTCCACGTTCACGTCCACACCTGGTAAACTAAACAATAGCATTTATAGCGTACAATTCTAGTCAGATCTTACATTAATGTTCAAGTTATTCCATATAGGTGTAACAACTTCATACTGGGCCTACATTACTCCAAATAAAGACACTGCGTGAACTTTACATGTAGATGCAAATGCCCTCTTTAAAGACTTTGGAATTGCCTCAAGTATAAATAAGCAAGCAGTGTCTAAGTATGCGCGATGGTGCGATATATGCTTGATAACGGCATTGAAGGCACATAATACATCGAAGGCATCGATAGCGCACAGCACGTATTACAGCCGCGAAATACCTAACATCTTCTTATTATGCCCACTTGTGGTAATGCTCATTAACTTACAAAATAAAGTACAATAAACATTGTTTATTGCGCTATTAAACGTGCTAAAGAAATAATTAAAAATTAAGTAACGTTGCCTTTCAGGAGGTTAGCCGTGTCATCATTGAATTGCGTTATGATCGTAAAAAAGTTTTTGAAATACTGTTTCGATCTTTGAAATCGCGATTAGGGGTTTAGTCGACAGACACGAGTTAGCGAGCTGCAGTGAACGCTGAACTCTGAACGATGGACGCTGAACGTTGGCATGCTGAACACAACACTGATTGGTCGACTTGGAATTACTCTTGCAATGGGTGCAAGTAATTGGCGGAGTTTATCACGGAAAGCAAAATCAATTATTCAAGGTTTTCATTTTGCTATTCTGAGCGGTATGGATGTTGGCTGGCATAATAATACGTTTGGTGTATTAGGTGTTAACAGCAATTTACATTAATCTAACGTAGAACAATATTGTTCTAGAATATGGCGGTGACATGTTTAATATTTTCTAAAGACATCTTCCACTAACCATGTACCAAATATGGAATATAAATTCCTATTGTTCCTTTTCGAAAACCAAACCCATTAGAACGCTTTCACCGATTGTTTTTATAAGCAGCGAGCTAATCGGTGGCCATTCCTTCAGTTAATTTCAAACAATCCCATTGGTAGGTACCTACGTGTTTCGAACGACGTTGCAAACGACGTTTCAGCGACGTTTCCAAAAGTAAAATGTGGCCGTGGGTAAACAAAGTGCACGCAATCCTCTTAGCGAACAACAAAAGTGCATCAAACAAGGCTTGCAAACGCAAACATGTCAACATAATCTCGACAGGATTGAAAATTAGTATGGTACCAACTAAAATGCAACCAAAACATGTTGCAAAATATAAATAACATTACGAAATCGTATCGCCTGCATATGATAAAGACTATTCAGTATTGTTACAATACGGCTTCCAAGGCCTAAACGGCCATATTTGAAGCTTCTCCAGCAAAACTGTACTGCTGGAAACATGTTAAACATATTTGGTTCAAAATCTGTGCTGGTTTTTTCATTTCCATGCTCATCAAAACGCCTTAAATACAAGTTTTTGAAAAATTTATCACAATAAATACGAGAAATATCGTTTTAAAACGCAATTACTTTTGCCAGGCTTGTTACAGCCTACATGGACGAATTCAGCAAGTTTTTGTACTCACACATCCTAGTGTAGTGACTAAGCTGTCCTCTTGTGAAAAGACACAAATGCCCGACGTGCCGGCGCAAGTGCTCGATGATTTTGTCTAACGTGTGTTGTTGTTGTTTGTGTTGCAGCTAGCGTTGCCGCGTTGCAGACGAGGCATGCACATGGGTGGCGTTGTCTTCCAACTCCAATGTCCGCGCTGCCAGCAAATGCAGCCACGCAGCTGGCGCTGTTGACTGCCAGGGCATGAAGCTGCTGAAGCTGCTGAAGCTGCAGCGGGCCAAAGTGCAGCCGCAGCCGCAGCAGGCGTAGAAGCGGGCCAGGCGTGGCCAAGATGTCCACGTTGACGTCCCCGGGGCTAGTTTCTCCCCAGACTATCTCCTACTCCATGGAGGCGTTGCGACGGCAGGACGACGACCAGAAGACGAGCCCGAGCCCACCAGGTATGCCAATTGGTATCAAGAAAGTACTCAAATTTGCGCTCTGATGCCCTAGTCGCTGAGCTACCGTGCTAGCGACAGACTTTTTGCTAGAAGACCACACGTACTCCAAAGCTGTCTAGCAGGTTGACTAGAGGGGTCGGTATATCTGCACAGGGAGTGGGTATGGAGACGGCTGCGCCCTTTTGGCGGAGGATTTGTCCTAGAATTTACCTGGAATGGTTGTGGGAAATCACGGAAAATCATAACCAGCTGGTAGATTATGTAACTTAATTTGGATATAGTTTTTTAAATTTAGATCCAGATCTTCAAATACAGATCTATGTGCCATAGCAACAATTTCGTTCCCAAAGTGTTATTAGGTCCGAATTAATTGATGTAATCGACCTTCTGGATATGCGGTCATCTAAATTGAACCCGGGATCTGTCGATTGTAAGACAGTTGCGCTCCCCGCGTGGCTACGGTGCTCGGTAGTCTCGAGATGGTCCTCCGAGGGGAATTGATGTCTACAGAAATACGTTTCCAGAGACGATTTACATTTGTGCAGCAATGCATTCCTTATGGGATTTTTTATCCCTTAAGACTCATCGACTCTGGAACGAGAGTCATCTATTGAGCCACGAGGCGTTGAGCGTAAATCCAGAGCGCCAATGTAGAGGTGCTAGGTTTGAGTCCTCATTTTGACTGACATTTTTTAAATGTATTAATCTCCACCACTAACTGCACCGTGGTTTCGTTATAAAAGAACTCGACATCAAAGTACACAAAGTACCTACACAATGTACAGACTCCAGACAAGCTCCCCGAAATCATCCTCACTCGACTATTTTGGAATGAATCAATAAATGAGTAATTGAAGCTGAGTTTCCAGCCACTAGCGCAAGTTTTACCTTGGCTTACTCAATTTTTTGCCAACTCCTCACCAAGGCATAGCCAGAAATAAAACCTCGGGTTAAACTAAGTTTTTCAGTTGGTGAACTCTAGCCTGATTATAGGAAGGATGGAAGGAAGGAAGGAAGGAAGGAAGGAAGGAAGGAAGGAAGGAAGGAAGGAAGGAAGGAAGGAAGGAA
>QKMV01002223.1:628-13791 GCA_003287335.1 Lednia tumana
TGTAAACTCATGTAAGCTCAGCAGAGAAAGGTTAATAAAAATGCAAACGTACTGTCCCTAAGATGACAATAAAAACCTCATGTAAGCTCATGTAAACATGTAAACTCATGTAAGCTCAGCAGAGAAAGGTTAATAAAAATGCAAACGTACTGTCCCTAAGATGACAATAAAAACCCATTAGTACACAAAAAAACTCAGGCGTTGGAATTGAGACAGTCATGCCGAGGTTGGGCAACTAGTAATTATAAAAGACAGGACAAGAAGTACGAGCACTTTTCAAAGATTCATAAAATACTTTTTAATATTGCATGGGTTTTGAAGTATCAACAAATTTATTCACAGAAAGGATTGTGAATGTAAATATTGTACACAGAGAGTTTGTTTAAATATGTGACTATTTTCAAAGCCTGTTTTGAATGTTATGTTTAAACACTTGGGGCCGGTTTTTCAGTGGCCCGTTAAATACCCGACAGTCCGTTAACTTGTTATTACCATGGCAACAGCCAACCAGATGTCTTAATTCTTATTCTAACGGACCATCAAGATTTAACGGCCACTGAAAAACTGACCCTTGGGCATGTATCTTCATTGCAGAATGAATAATGGTAAGAATAGCAAGCACTCACGTGGGCTTAAACACTTGGGCATGAATCTTCATAGTGGAACGAATAATGCTAAGAATAGCAAGAACTCAGGTGGGCTTAAACACTTGGGCATGAATCTTCATAGCGGAATGAAAAATGCTAAGAATGGTAAGAACTCACGTGGGCTTAAACACTTGGGCATGAATCTTTATAGCGGAACGAATAATGCTAAGAAAAGCAAGAACTCACGTGGACTTAAACACTTGGGCATGAATCTTCATAGAGGAACGAATAATGCTAAGAATAGCAAGAACTCACGTGGGCTTAAACACTTGCGCATGAATCTTCATAGCGGAATGAATAATGCTAAGAATAGCAAGAACTCACGTGGGCTTAAACACTTGGGCATGAATCTTCATAGCGGAACGAATAATGCTAAGAATAGCAAGCACTCACGTGGGCTTCGAGGTAGGTGTCGGAGAGCAGTCCCTGGGTGATCTGGCCGAAGCCCGACCGAAGCAGGGGCATGTAGATGCCGGTGATGGAGATGTGGTCGCCCGGCAAAGCCTTGCGGGTGACTTCCCCACGGCAGTAGATGACCAGGCTGCGCGGAATGTTGCCCACGGGCACCTGGTCCGTCTGCAGGCAGCGAGGACCGGGTGATTCCAACGGGCTGTGGTTTGGGCTCAAGTGTTTCAATGATTTGACCCGTTTAAATGTTTGGGAATTTTGTTTAATGTTTGTTTATTTTAAGTTTGTTTATAAGAAGTTCTTGGCAGTGATACCCAGTTAGCTAACAGTCATCTTGGGACCACTTCTTTTAACAAGTGCCCAGGATATATTTGGCTGTCAGTATTTTCTGTTCCTGTCGAATGGATATTTTCAATAGCAGGGCGAACTGTGCGTTCTAATAAACGGTTTTTCAGAGCCTAGGAGAATTTTGCGGCCCTGAGCACCTAGGAATAATTTTATTCCAACAATTGTATGAGATTGATGACATGTTTGTTCATTGTTCCTACGTTCAATACAAAATAGCCTTGTGAAAATTGTTGTATTTTAGCCACAGTCAGGTGTTTACTGAAGGAATATGTCGTATTTTACGTACATTCCTGCGATATTCTCGCGTCGAACGAGTCGCCACGCACGCTGACCGAAAACCTAAATAATTTTCATAAATTCAAAGTATTTCCAATTTTTTTTTTCGAAAGTCACTTTAGACCACCGTTTGGCTTTAAAGTCCACATGAATTGTTAGCTCAAGATGGTGACAGCTTCTTTAAACCGGTTCGGTTATTTATTCAAGTCCTGGTGATCGACGCAATTCAATTTTCTAGCTAGAAAGCATACGATTTCGCAGACTTGTGTATCTCGGTCCCACTCACGTGCTCCTGGATCTTGATCTCCTGGAACTTGGTGAACTTGGAGCCACGAGTCTGCAGGTAGAGTCGGCCTCCGGCCTTGTTGACTCGGCAGTCGTCGCTGGGGCACATCTCGGTCGGCATGAACGACATCGAGTTCACCGGCTGGTACGTCTCGGCACCGCACCTGCGCAAATAGGTTAGAAACGTTTAGTTTAGTTAGTTAGGCAGTTTAGTTTCAGTTAAGTTTTCAGCATTTTAACCTAGTTATTAACAGTTTTTTTAAAAACTATAGTGCTGAAATTAGTCAGGAGATATGAGTCTCAAAAAAGTAATAGGTTAGAAACGCTTCCAGCCTCCTGCGGTAGATTGCAGGCACGAATAGACCACATCCAAAAAGTCATTCCAGAGACAATTAAAATCTTATGTGGAATGCTTATCTTATGGGGTTACATTTTAAAACGTCCTTATTGACTCTGGATTAAGCCTTCTTGAATGTTGTCTATTGACTTTTCTTTGTTTGGTGCTGATAGTTGCGATGGGAATGTTATTCTATCGCCAACGTTCAAAACTAAGGCACATTTTTTTATACAAATGATGGCGGTGGATACTCAAGGTGGTTGAGGTGGAAAAAAACACCAATTTTAAGTTAATTTTTATCACTACACCTAGCCCGTAAGCGGTCAAGACGCCAAACTTGGTTAACTCCGGGACAATGTTACAGACGTTCAAGAAGAAGTTAAAATTTTTAAAGATATTTAGTTTTTATAAACCCACGTTGGCGTTGTGCTATTTGTATTTTTGTCTATTTTAATGTGGGGTTATTGCACATTATCACTCCATCTATACTTCTTCCAGTAATATAAAAAAACCTTCTCATATTAACAGGAACGGTTACATTACCACTTTTAATGTGACGGGTAAATTTAAGCCATAGGATGTGCAAGGCAGGTTTTGGCCTTGGAAGGCTCATATGCAGAGCGTTGACAACTATGATGAAGGGACACCCAAATAAACATAAATTGGGCACTGGGAGAGAGATAGACATAACCGGTTTCAACGAAGCAAACGTGATCTGCTGTCTCTCTTTGATCGGCCAATTTACGATTTCTCGAGTGTACCTACCTAATTTAATACGGAATTAAAACTGAGAGTGTCTATAAAGAGAAGCAAAGTAAATTAACAAAGCCTGTAAAATGGACGACTAGTGAAAAAGGAATTCCAGAGTCAATCAACGTTGTGGACAATGCTTTTCTTATGGCGTTAAAAATCCCCCATTGTTGATCGCCTCAGGAACGCTAGTGGTCCATTGAGTTATCAAACATAGATCTATATAGAGTTATAGAGTTGATTGAAGTGTACGTACCGATCGCATGTGTACGTGGCGACGGACATCATCGGCATGACTTCCGTGCTGCGCGTGACGATTCCACGCACTGTCAACAGTTTCCCGATGTGCACTGCCTTGACGTCGCGCACGGGAACCACCTTGCTCAGCGACAAGTCCTTCAGCGACACCTCACTGCGACACGGAGCGGGAATTACAAGGCATGCATTTGTTTCGTTTTTTGTTTTGCAAACAACTCCCATTTTATCTCGTGTGAAATTAATCTGTAATGCTTTTACAAAGCCAAGGGTCGTCTGGTGGGAAATCGCGGTTTGTAGAATCGGCACTCGACAAAATTCTAAGGGAAGTAATCAATGGAAATGTTGATTCTGACAAGAACCGTGGGATGTAGTGTGGAAAAGTTACGTCAAATCTGAAAAAAAAACACCGAGACTCACGAGTACGTAACAAGAATACAGGTAAATGGATGGGGCTCGATATTCTTATCGGCTCTAAGGTTTTATTTTGCAAAGGTATCCTGCAAGTTTAATTGACTTTGACGAAGCTGTTGGTCTTACAGCCAGCTAACTACGAGTGGTAAAAGTTGATAAAATCAACAAAATCTCCATAGATACAACATTAAAAAATCACAGATTGCCCTCAAAACTTTAGCGGATGTAGCTAAATAGAGATTTTGCAGGGTTCCTCATTTAGAGTCATCTAAATTAGATCCGTGGTTTAGCTTGTAGGTGATAAGCGTGAAGAAAAAATCGTTTCTTCTTTGGTGCCTAGTCCAATTGGCATCTTCACTCTGTTCCCTATGCTCATTGTATAAGAAAATTTTTGCTCACAATCTGCGCATGAGCTCTGGCGGGAACTTGTTGCGTGGGTCTCGCTGTTCTCCAGGCTGGTGTCGATGCCGCTGCTCCATCATCATCCTATGTTCGATGTAGACATCCAGCGCATCCTTTGCCACCACCTAACACAAAGAAATCGACGTCAAAACTCAAGCCGTCTCCATTTGCCGTTGGGAGGCCGTTATGACAGTAAGGTCACTTGTGAATGCAGTCACGGTAGGCAATATGATTGTAAAGATGTGTACCGGAAATTTTCTGATAGTATCGTCTTTTGGCATTAACGACGCACAGCAAACAGGCAGTAAGGATCAAACCTGGGATCTTTGTCAACTTTTGCTTCTTCAGTCCACTCACTCTCTGGCTCAACCCATTCCCAGAATTTATTTTCGAAGGGTTCCTACATGCTTACAGTAACTACACATAATCATATTGAAATATTTTTCTTTTTAAATGATTGCAACGTTATGGGAAGCAGCTAATAAATATAGGCAACTCGATAAGCGTACCTCTTTCTCTTTGTATGTGGGCAGGAGTTCGTAGACAATGTCCGACAGCATGGTGCTGTAACGTCGAGCGTTGTGAACTATCGCCTCTGCTAGTCCCGTGTTGCTGTCGAAGTCCTGAATATCGTCCAGATCGATTACTAGCTCCACCTGCTCTCGTTGGGCCAGCTTTGTTATTTGGCGGGCGTACTTGAATTCCTTCGCCAGGCCCCTGAACTCCATCAGGAACTGCTTGAGTTTCTCTAAACATTTTAACTTGTGTTAATATACGAGAGATGCGGATGCACATGTATTGAATTGTTTGACTATAATGTCAGAAGAGTGGATTTTAGCCAGCCTCTAACCTTGAACAAGCAATAATAAAATCCATGATATTGAACGTAAATAACGATCAAAAACCAAATGTATAAGAAACATATGTGGAAAATAGTTACCTCTATCGTCTGCATAGTTTCTTCCTGACATTTTCACAAGAAAATAAGAATATCTTGGTTAAACAAGAAATGTGCAAACCGCTCTCAAGCTCCGGCAACAAGTGTTTACAGCTTGGGCTTGGCGGGAAAAAGCCTCTCTTGTCACCACAAGAGGAGTTTAAACGACATAATTAACCCGTAAAAACGTATACTTATGGACCGACCCAAAAAATTAAGGGTTTACAGTTTACGCGCTTAATGCTGATGTTTTGACTCAATTAATGTTCATTTGTGCAGTATTTTGTTCCAATAATTCCCATAAAAGCTATACAATTTGGTCCAGCACGATAACAGTGGTTTATTTGTTGAGCATCTACGCCTACCAACGAACTTTGAATGTCTGAAAGGTGGCAAAACTGGGAGTCCACAAACTAACACTCGGTTTGGAATATTCCCTCGAATACCATGGACTGTTTTCCAGCTTAAAGCGACGCAAAGCTAAGCTACCATTTCGAATGGCAATAGAACAGACTGCAGGAAATTTTAGACACTGTCTACAGGCCGTAGTCTATCCATCAGTTTTCGCTTTTTGTGTTTTTTAGGCTTCATTTTCAGTTAGATTTTATTATGGTGTACATTGCACACTCTATACTAGAAGAGCATACTTTTCCGTCAAAGGCCCCCTACTTATGCGACCTACTTGTCACGTGGATATGTATAACTAATGATTACTTTTACACCTGTAATTCTACTTCTGCCAATATTTTTCAGTCTGAAGAATTATTACACTATGTACACAGTTTTTTTAGAGCAAATTTTGTGGGTGTATCGCAGTGTGCTATCTCACAGTGAACAGACTGTACATTGCTGACACATATATTAATAAACTAGTATCCAATTTAAAAAATTAGGCTGATTAGCTCAGGAATCCTTGTTCATAAGCCCATTGGCAGAATTCAGTATATTTTTTTCCCACCATGTGATTGGAATACTTTTTCGGTATAAACTACAGAATAAAATCAATTTCAACATTTCGCGCTTCAAATTTAATAGTCAATTATATCGTTAAACTACAGTTTGACACAGCCATGTGTTTAAAAATGGATGGCGGTGGTTAGCGACCATTTTCTTCAGACGTCAGACAAGAACATCGTTCGAGAACATTTCAAAATCTCGTGTTGCGTCACAAAAATGGTTATAACATAAACATAGCTTTTAAACTATGGTACTTTTGATTTTGAATATCGTAGCTTGCATTTTGTTTGTGAATTTAGGCAATTTTCTCTCAAACACGGGTGCAACTAATATTTTTTCGCTTTACGATCACTCTTAACCCTAAATGAGTTGCATGTACTTCACATAAATCTGTCATCGTAGCTTGAAACAATGTTGAAACTTTGCAAAATGGAAACTACAGGTTCAGTTTAGAAGCCTAATTGTATTTCTTTCTTTTAAGCGATCCTTCTTTAAATTTTCTTTCTATTTCTAGTCCACCGGGTTGATAGTCGCAGGCCTCGGTCTGGCAGCAGTCGGTTTCGCTGGACGAGCTGCTTTACGTGCTCTGCCTGGCATGGCACAGAAGATGAGTGAAGCAATGAAAAGCATGCCCCTGGACGCTGCTGTAAGTGCCTCGATTGTTGTCCATTCAGAGGAGATTACTAAAAACAAACAAGCTCATTTCCTGCACAAACTCCTGTGGTTGCATTACATTCTAAGCATCTCAGCGCTTGAAACACTGCTGAATGAATGCTCAAAACTCAATGCATATTTGGATAATTTATCCCGTCTCCCTGTGCAACCACTCTCATGCATGAATTACATTTCGAACCAGACGAAATCTTTTGGATGTACGTTAGAGTTACTTTTTTTTTTCTCCAATCTACAGATCCCATCCACTTAATAAATCTTTCTATCCGTGTTTCAGTCGTTTGCTAACAGCAAATACTACAAGGGCGGTTTCGAGCCCAAGATGACTCGTCGAGAAGCCAGTCTCATCCTCGGCGTTTCACCCTCGGCGAGCAAGCTGAAAGTGAAGGATGCGCACAAAAGAATCATGGCGTTAAACCATCCTGACAGAGGTGGGTCACCACTGATAGCAGCCAAGATCAACGAGGCCAAAGATTTGCTAGATTCGAATAAGGGTGGACAATAGACCACGCTATTCTTGATTTTAGTAAATTTAATTGCGAAATTGACTGTTATTTAGTTTAAGGTCTTACGTTTAGTTTGTTTACGATTGAAATTGTAACCAAGTTTATTCTGTACATAGTATACTGTTTTTATGCAACTTTCCCAGTGTTGAACAATAAAATGCTGATGTGATAGTTGTGGATTGTTTATTTAAATGGATGTGAGCGGTACTGGGTAACAAAAGAACGTAAATCGTTGTAATACTAGAATAGTTTATATTTATTGAATCAAACGTGCAAGAGGAACAAAAACTGTTTAGCTATATACATATTTTATCTTAACAAAATGTAAAAAATCTAATATAACATTAAAATTTTCAACGTGTATAACTTGAGCATCGAAATACGACCTCCTATGCTTTTTGGAGAAGAATTCTACTCAAAACTTGACGTAAGGCTTAAAGTTGTTCTTTGTTAGCTCTGAGGTTAGTTGAAGTTTATTTGAAAACCACCCGATGGATTAGTTTCAAAGCAAAAGTCAAGTCTAAAAAAGGTCTAAAATAAAAGGAAAATATCCTGAAATACATCAGGATTGTTGAAGATTTGGCTGTCCCACACGAAAACGATGCAAGACTGGTGAGTTACTTTTTAGTACAGTCGGTAGGCTCCACTCTTGCTAACTCAGTGCCCCCTCCCGACAATTTGCATCACTTGCTTCAGAGCAATCTTTGAAAAATGTCAAAGCTTCTTGGTTCAAATTGGCCTTGTGAGAGCTACCACTCACATAGATAAATTCACTTCCGAAATGTCGTACCTTTAAAAAAAACTGTTAGTAAATGGGTTTAACTGCTGAGAACTTTTAACAAAATAACTGCCACTGTTCAAAGTTTCCAGCAGTTAAACCCTTTTGAAAACTAGTGCTGAAATTCGGCAGAAGACATGAGTCTTAAGAATTTAATATCATACCTTGTTTAGCTCAAATGGTAGAGTAACGATCTTGAAAACCGGTGATCCGGGGTACGATTCCTCGAGCAGGTAGGCATTTTCGAAGTGATAGTAATATTCAAAAAAACTGTTAGTAAATGGCTTTAACTGTTGAGAACTTTTAACACACAAACTGCCTTCCCAAGTGTTTGTTAGAAGTTTTCAGCAGTTAGCAGGAGTACGATTCTCGAGCAGGCAGGCATTTTCGAAGTGATAGTAATATTCACTTTAAAACTGGCCGTGTAAATGGCTTTAAAGTTTGTAATCCTTGTCAAGTAAGTAGTTTATCCACTTACTGAGCCAGTTTGTAGAGAATAGGTAGTGTTGCTGTGTGTTATTCAGTAGAATTTGTTTTGGTTAGCAAGTTATGCATCACTTACGAGTGGCTGAAGCCAAAGTCCCGGTCAAAGCAAGTAGTAACTTTGTTGTCAGTGATTTACAAGCAAGTACGACTAGTACGTTGCATAAGAAATTGAAAACAAACAAAGTCTGGTAACAAATAACAATCCGATTTCAAAAAAACTGTTTTCTAAACTGGGAACTGCTAAGAAGTCAACTAATACATTTCCTAGAGGGACTTTTTTGTGAATTTATTTGTGAACTTTTGAGTCGTCACCAGTTTGGTAAATAGATTTTTTGAAAACTAGTGCTAAGATTAGGAAGTAAACACGTGTCTACAGAAATGTATATCAATCAGGTTATTAAGCGGAGCTGGGTTTTAGCTTACGAGCTAACTCATTAAAATATACAACTACAAAGTCTCAAAATAGCCGTGTGCACAAACAAGCAAGACTCTCTCTTTGTTCTGGTTGGCAAAACTAGGAACTAAAAAAATATAATTACATATCAATTACAAATTAAAAAAAGCTGCCAACTACTTTGTGTACAGTACCATGTATGTATGAAAGAAAATATCTCTGCAAGCACTTTGTAAAACCTTAACTCGGAGCGGGCCGGTGCTTTGCGACCGCCCCGAATGTCATTCGTCGGTTGCTCTCGTGTGTTTGACTAGAACAGCGTTTTCTTCGTGGATGGTCGCGGGCTACCGAGCCTTGTCCATTCGCTCTTGGGCGAGTCGCGTTCGCAGCTTTTCCACGGTGCTAGACGGCAGGGAGCCAGGTGCCTTGAAGATACTCTGCAACGGGGAAAGATGTCATCATTTCCAAAAAAACTGTCAGTTAATGGGTTTCGCTGCTGAGAACTTCTAATAAACAATGTTAAACAAACAATGCAAAGTAATGCAATCGTTACTTTTCGTAACTCATATTTGGAAATTATCTGTGCTCTTGCGTAGAGCCTGGAGTCTGCTGAAATTGCTAGAAATTTCCCGTTACAGGGCAGGGCCCCAAAAGTGACAGGGTGCCCCGCTGATTTTGTGTTTTTGCAGGTGTAGCGCAGTGAATATTTTAAGAACAGTCTCCTTTATATCGATATTGATTACTGTTAAGTACCTACGCAAATAATGAGAAGTCGTAGTGCAACGCAGCGTTGATAAACAAATACCTAGTTTACTCGTATATATACCACAGAAAAGGCTGTGCTGAAATGTTAACAAAAATATTCTACTGTGTGTTGTGATATTTATTTGTCAATGCAATATTGTGCACGACTCTTTTTCCTGACTAGATTGTTATCATTCCAAGTATTTTGAAAGTTTTTTTGACATGCTACACTACCTTAACCATCATCATGTACCATGGAAATTCAAGATTCCAATAATTCCGTCACTCGGCCTACCTCCATAAAATCGTGACAGTTGACGACTATCGAATCTTTGGTGATCTCCTTGAAACAATCGGCCAAATCGGAAAAGTCGTTGCACTGCAATAAAGATTCTCGGTTTCTCTTGATCAACGTCAGACACACCCGGAAGATTATCTTAGAACCTTCATAGAACAGGCAGTCCCATATTCGTAGAACGGTCTGCAAGTAAAGGAAAGATTTATTATTTTCTCTGAGAAATCGTGCAGAGAATTCTACACTTAGGGACAAAAAAGATGCAGCTGATTCAGATTTGTGAATTGGCTCACTTCGGTGGGTAAAACTTCGGCAAACAAACATATGAACCACTTTGTCGTAATCACTGCCCAAGGCAGGCCGATGTCCATCACATGTTTGTGAACGTCGGGTAATTTGATTCTGAAATAAATAAGCAGAGAAAATTATTTCCACATTAAGAGCATAGGCACCCCTTAGTTCTCAGAGCATTAAGTTCCAAGATTTAGCAAGAGCTGGCCTGCCACAACATTTCCATCAAATTTAAAAATGTTTTAAATATTATTTTGGATCAAACAGGAACAGACTGTAATGAAAGGTTCCACCGTACCTGATGAGTTCTTCGAGGACTTCTATGTCCGTGATCACCCCGTCCATTGTGCGTGTGTAATATTTAGGAAGTATCCGTTCAACTAGAGTTTTTAGCAGCCAGAACGTAGTCTCTTCATTCTTCGTCACGAGCAGAAGCATGCCAGCAATGTAATTCAATCCCTGCGAAAGAGAACGACTAACGAATGCGTAACAATGCCACACATTTAGAGTACCTATCTATCCTGCAAAACCATTTAAAGAAGAAATGCAATAGGAACCATGAAATTTAGCATTACAAATGCCCAGTGTGTGCAACGTAATTTGCTTACCTGGCAGTATCCCACTTCTTTGTTATCATGTGCAAATGCGACCAGCACATTGTACAGCTGATCTTGTCGGTTTTCCGTACTGTTAAAGAAAATATTATCGGGAAACGTCCTTGGCAAATCAGTCTTCACGATATCAATGATTTCCTGGTCTTTCGGACCGCTTAACAACTTGCGATAAAGTTCCGGCCCCTGCTCTAGTTTGATCACATCAGCACCACTTATAGCCATCCACACTTGGCCTCTATGTTCACTGGGAATTCCTTTCCTAATGTATCGCTTCATGATGAAGCTGCGTCGCATGGATCTTCCATCTCCACCGCCGAGTAAATTTGACCATTTCCTTGCTCGCGTCGCTAGTACATTCAGGTAACTAGCCATAAAATCCTCGTATGTGCCATAATCAAAGTCATCTGGACGTTCGAATCCATATTCATCGACTTTACTGGAAAAGAAGACGTACCTACTTAGCTAAATGTGTTATTTGATAGGGGTGTAACCATGTTGTAACCGATCAACAAAATGTAATTTTACGACGCAAATCACGTCGGCGGAGGTTCCAAAGGCCAAATTATTTTTTATCACTAAGAATGGTTTATCGTTTCACAGATAACTGGAGAAAATCGGTGTTTAATTGCTTGATAACCGTAAACTATAAGTATTTACCTAAAGGAGCTCGACATGTTACCACCATGACAGTTTTCAGACAGCTCGCCTTATGAATGTATGCAACCCCGCCACACTCCAAATTCAAAATGATTGGAAATTGGGCACGCCGCACGAGTAATTAGACAGTAAAGCTTACATTAGGAACATAGATAGATAGATATTGCATTTTTCCATGGAAACATTTATCACCATTTCCATAAAAGTATCGAGTGTTTCATCCCCAAGCTGACTGAACCAGAAGCAAACCTTCAAGAGATACTATATTGACGTAATATATTTTTCTGGTATAAAGGCCGTTGACATTTTAGAACGACTGCCGAGAAGTTATTGGGAGCTAATTGTAGGTACTTAACGTAACGGTGCCCGGCTGTGCATACCATTCAGAAGGTCACAATGGGTGAACCGTAAGTACATGATAACATGTAGTCAATCTTTGATGTAGTCCATGATTTTATTTATTACCATATTAAAATACCTATCTGATAATACCTGTTACCCAAAAACAATGCCATTCTAGACACACTATGGCTAACTGCACGGTTAATATTTTTATAAGATTGCCAAAATCAAATGCTCAGGCTCTGGAATTCTATATTCTGGTTCGCTATGATTATTTGAATGAACAATGAAACTAACTGCTATGGTCGTTTTGTTAAACTTGTACTGTGTCTGTTTATCTTGTATTTACAAACTTGACCATGCCGGCACCTTACCACCTTCATTCGTTTTTCATTTCCTGACCAGCGACCGCGTTCTCGAAGGCGTAGCAGCAGACGGGACGTCATTACAAGCATCGTCGATTAAATTGACACACAATTGGCAGGTTAGTACTAAGGTCAGACAATCGTCATGCCGATGATTGGTCTTAATTTAAACTTAACAATAGAGTGCGATTGGTCTGATTCTTCGCATGACGAGACATCTTGCAATTCTTAGCGGTAGCTGCTCGAAGCTGGACTTGGGAGTTTGGTTAGGAGAGGACACCACACCTAATTATATACAGTCTATCAATACAGAGAGAACGCATGTACTGTGTTACACCCACAAAATAGGCTCTTTAGCCGTAACTGCCACCGTCGTCTCTGGCAGAAAAGCATGTTCTCCCAGAAACGTACACATAGGCTTGAATTAGCGACATATTGTGTAGATGTGTCGATTTAATTCCAAAATCTTTCGCGATATAAGCAATGGAAATATTTCGCCCATTTAAGAACCTTTGTAAATTCCTACCCTCTGTAAGTATCAGCCTCTCCACAATCCAAATAACCGAATCACATCGATCACACTTATATTGTGCATTATTCCCGTCTTATTCATATTCTATGAGAGATTCATTGATAGTAAGCCAATAGCTTTCGAGGTAGGCACCAAGTTCAGTTGGAAAGCATCAACTTTTTTTCAACACGCGTTGAAAACGACCTGCGACGTCACGAGACAGTACGAACTCTTTTGCGACACCTCCGACCAATACACAGGCCGCCGTGACAAGACTGCTGTAGAAACAGCGTGAAGCAAACATGCATGACGTCTCTAGCCTGTAAACACCGTAGCACCCGTTTTAGTACGTCCACAAATTCCCAATTGCAGATTTATCATAACTCAAGCCAATTATTTATTTTATTTTATATACATAGTGGTGTTTAACGACGCACTGTATTGACAGCTGGCCCTGTGGCACTGGTCTATTGGCGTCGGTGAATGATAGGG
>QKMV01002224.1:0-13788 GCA_003287335.1 Lednia tumana
CCTGCTTACTCGAGGACTTGAACCCCGGACCTTTTGCTAACATGGCAACTGCTCTACCACTGAGCTAAGCAAGGTACTTGGTTGCTTAGCTCAGTGGTAGAACAGTTGCCATGTTAGCAAAAAGTCCGGGGTTCAAGTCCTCGAGTAAGGAGGTATTTTTTAGGTGATTTTAATATTCTTAAAATTATTACTAGCCGTGTAATTGGCTTTAAAAAGTTTATTCCTTGTCAGGTATAATGTTATGTCAAAGTTGAAAAAATGAAATTCCTACCTCGCTCCACGTAGCGCATATGCTTTCACATTGCGAGCCTCACGGGAAATCTTCCCCGGCCCAAGTTTTGTCAAAAAATGCTGACCTAACCGCTCGAAATAACCTATGATAGTAAGCGAGAGACTTGTAGATGAATGTGTAACGTACGCCAACGTAAATGTTACGCCAAGCCTTTTTCTCAAAATCGTTTTCCTTTGATTGATTTATATATTATACAAATGTAGCAAAAATCACCATAAATACTCATGCTAGAGCACAGTTGGGCTTTATTGACCAGCATATTGAAAATAGGCTTAGCTATAGAGCTAAGTTACACTTTTATAAACAAATCTCTCGCTTTCTGTCAAAGGTTATCTTGAACGGTTGAGTCAGAATTCGTAAACATTTTGGACTCGATTTTTTTTGCAGACCCCTAGGTAGGATTGGCCCCGTAGATTATAATCCATGCGAAGAAAAATGGAGCGGCAATAGTGTTCGGGCAAATTGACCGTTACCGGTAACTGTAATAATACCTTGGTAAAATAACCGCGTTACATCTCTATCAGCAGTCACTACACTTGGTACCGCCACTGACTTCTGAATGAATCACGAGGCGGGATCGCATAACGTCGAACGGAACCCGGGCCCGCGGAACGATCTCCCCGATCGAACTTTGCCTCCCACAAAGTTTCGCTCGTTCCCGATCAGGGATTTGCATGCAAACAATTACCATTCCCACCCGCGCTTCTCAATTTGGCGGCAGCGGCGCAGACATTTCAATCCGTGACTTTTGCCGAACCCGGCCGCCGCGTATTTACAAAACGCATCTCTTGTGCGAGTCAAGCAGATCTTCCAGACACGCACAACACATGTTTCGCTTGTTTATTTACGTTTATGCAGCGGCTTTACTCTCACATGATTATTGCACCCGTGCACCTTGTAAACCACAAGTTTACAATACATTTCGGTGCACGCCCTATCGGCTTGTTATCCGCCGTTTTTTTTTCTTTTTTACTTCACCGAATTTTACTTTGATAAATTGCGACCATTGTCGCAAAATTCTCGGATCGGTTTCCACATTTTTCCCGCTTCGCTTTCCTTCCATTGTGAAATTGTTCCATTATGCTCCGGTGACATCGTGTGAGCTGCAAGTGCCCATCGGGGCTCGTTCTGCTACGAAATAGAGTGGCTGGAAATGTTTCACGACACATCTTTAGTCAATACGCGACCCGCGCAGCGGCTCGAAAGTCTCGCTGCGCACAAGGAGACACGCTGCGCACGTCTCAGCCAGTATTATCATCAGGTTCGTATCGTATCGGCATGGCCTGTGAATATCTGTCAATACGACCTGTCAAGACGGATGCGTACGCTGATGTCTCTCGGGGGCAGCGAACCGCGAGATACGAGCGGATGATTGAGGAAGCTGACGGAATCACGACACTTCCCCCGATGTGGACCATCCCGCCTCGCAAAGGCACGCAGCCGTGAATTCCGAGCAAAACATTTCTTTTTATAGATCACTTAGGTTCGCCTGCTAGGATTTACGCAAAGTGTCTGCCGAAACAGAGTTTTATTTGCTCAACGATTTTATTCACTCGAGAGAATTCGAAGATACGTTAATTGGGACGATGTGGGTGGGTAGACGAAGAGAGAGGTGAAGTGGTGTGATTAAGGAAGATGCGGGGGCGAGGCAGATAAGCCGGGAGACGGTGGAAAGAGATAAGTGGTGGGAAGACAAGAAAGCGTAGAAGGAGTTGTTAGAGAAACAAGACGAAGAAAATAAGAATGAATTAGGCAAGGAGGGTGAGGAGGAGGAAGAGGAGGAGAAAGATCTAACGTCAGTCTTGGCTTGCCGGTTACGCGGATGTGTCACTGCTAGGCCCTACTTGTTGAATTAATATCGACCCTGTAAAAGGAACCGAAATAAACATGATTATTGTTATTGTTTTTAACGTGGTAATGAAAACAAAATTGAATAGATTATTTCTAGCCGATATAGTTGCTAAATAAAAACGAAATAAACGCCAGGGAAATATGGTTCACTAGCTATTAACTCCTAGATTTCTTCCGTATAGGGCTGGCATTTTTCACACTCGAATGACGTCATACCAGTCAATCGTGGCTGTTACTTGAATATTTGTTCGGAATACGAGTTTTCACGCAGTTAGTCAAAAGTTGAAATCCCGACAGAGAGAATTAATCTATTCGGTATTATTTATTTTCATCGTACTACAGTAAATAAAATACTGGTAGTCGGGCACTTTGAGGAAATCCTAGAAAGCTTGATCCAAAGTGATCTAAAAAGAAATGATTTGTTACTTAAAATACTTCGCGGAAAAGGTGGGATTAGATCCTCGCCTCACATCGTATCACGTACAGTCTACACAGTGAGAGAGCATACTGCGTTGAACCCACAAAATAGCCTTTCTAGCCATACCTTCCTGTGCTAATTGCCACCACCGCCCCTGGCGGAAAAGTAAGCTCTCTCGGTAAACAGAGTGTACAAGCCTTACGAAACCTAGTCCAGGCTAGTCTGAACCAATCGAAGCGTTCGGAAACGCTCGGACCAACCGATCCGATCCGATCGCTAAACTCGCCAACCTACTCACGAACAGGTTCGCGAGTCGATCGGCCTGAATAGTGGGCGGCAAGTTTCATCCAGGGTGCGGTGGTACATTTCAGAATGGAGCAGCGTACAATAAGAGATGTTTAGTGGCATTATTGTTTATTATTGTAATTACGACGACTCGCACCGACAAATTACATTTTATTTGTCTCGACAAAAATCCCGAAAAAACTTGCGCCCAGATGCGTTCGGATGCTGCAGAGGATTGCCGAGATTAAATCGCACCCGGTTTCCGTAAACGTCTTTTATCAGCAGGTTCCTCTGTGATCGATCCGTTTTAGGATAATCCACGAACGGCATGGTTTATAGGAGCAGCAGTGGAAAGGAGAGGGAGAAAGGCGGAAAGGAGAGAAGAAGGGAGCCGCGTCGGCCGCCGCACGTCAACTAAAAGTGTGGCTAACACCAGCGGAATGTTGTGATTTATTATTATTTTATTTTTATTGGTCCGGGTTGATCATACAAAATGATACTGGACATGTCGCTAACAATATAGTACTAACAATAGTAGAAGTTGTACAATAGTGGTAGGTGGTACGTATTGAAATAAAAATTCAATTTGTTCAATAAAAAATTTAATCAGATGAAATACACCTAAAATAAACCACTCCTAGCAACTTTTCATTCGCAATTTGTATAGATCGTCGATATTGGTACAACCATCGAAGCATGAAAAGGTCGCCGCGAGGGAGACAGACATAACTGGTTTCAATGGAGCAAACGCGGTGTGCTATCTCTTTTATCGGCCAATTTATGATTCCTTGAGTCTAGGTACTGTCGCAAGTACGTCGGGACCAATCATAAATTGGCCGATAAAAGATATATGAGATCGCGTTTGCTCTATCGAAACTTATTGAAGCCCGTTATGTCTCTCTCTCTTCCTTTAGTGTGAGTCGGTGGAAATTCTAGACCCGGCACTTCCACGGATTCTCTTAGCCAGTTATGCGACACACTGAATTGACAAATGGCCCTGAATAGGACATATTGATGTCGGCGATTTACAGGATGATAACGAGGGTGATGATATAACTAGTAGGGAAGAGAGAAAACCCGCAGGTTTCTCACACGTAGCCTACTGCCGTCGAAAGGCACCAAGATCACATCCGAAGGACGGCTAACTAGGCAACAATTAAAACAATGGTTAACAATGCCTCAATTTTAACTTAAATTCGTGTTTTCAATCGCTTCCAAATTATAGAACGTTAAAGAGATAACCACATTTAACCATTTGGGAGCTCATGTACTGCCCAGTACAATCGTGTGGGATTTCCCTCGGCTTCCTAGAAAGCAAACACACACACACACACACCTTGAAGATTGTACGCGCTAAATGATGACTAAGAATGTTTTTTTTTGCCATTTCTAATTTACAATCAAGTATTTGCGTAATTATTATAATAAATTAATCGCGTCAAGGTGAATCTAGTGGCAACTGGAAAAACCCACCAGAGTGTTCGTGTATTTTAATTGCTGCAGTCAAACTGTACGGGCCAGAAATCAAACTTGGCCGTAGAGAATTCAGCGGGCTTCCTGACAAAATTAATTTGAAATTTTAAGTTTCGTTACTTTTTGTGAAAGTAACGAAACCCCATTGCAACAAGAATGAACGTGAAAAAATACTTTTAAACACATTTTGTCAGAAAGTCCGTTAAACTCTCTACGGAATAATCCAAGTTTAGTGTCTGCAACTTATAGTTTGACTGCAGCAATTAAAATAATCTGCAAATCAGGTGGGTTTCCCCAGCTGCATTAGTTTCACCTTAATTGAGTGAAAGTGGCCTTCAAGGTTAGTGCAAGAACGCCAGGGATTCTTGGCTAGGGTGGAAAGCTTATCAGAAATAGCCTGTAGTCGTAAGTGAGCTATTGAGTGAGAACCCGGCGCCTCCACCGACAGCGCCTTGTAGCGGCGCGGTGAAATGGGAAGCTACGATGTAATTATTGACCACACGTCAGCGGGGCGGTACGTTAGAAAACAGCATTCATTGCAGTCTCTGCTCGACGACCGGAGGCAGCGATCCCAGATGCTAAACGCCGAATGGCCAGCCCAGCTTCCCGATGCGTGTTCACGCTCCCGTTTTGCATGCAAATTCCGCAATTTTTTTTCTTGTTGTGTGTTGACGACGCACTGCATTGGCAACTGGCACGGTAGTATGGATCTACTGGCGTCGGTAAAAGATAGGGTGATCACGAGGATGATGATGAACTTAACAGGGAAGTCTCGTGCCGGCACGTAGCCTACTCTTAAACCGAGGAGACCACCGCTTATGTCCCTTCCGAAGGACGGCACAACTCAAACAGCAGGATTCCTCCACTAATCCGTGCAATCGAGAGTTTGTTGGCAAGGGGGGTGAAGCTGCTGCACTAGCTTCAAACCCTCCAACCTCTGTGCCGAACAAAAATGGACATTGTTATGAACGGTCAACCATCCAACCTTTGGTCAATCGCAATGTTGCTCAGCGGCGATTTCACGAAAGCCGGTTTATCCAGCATGCCAACCCGTTCGGTTTGAATTTGAAAATTCCCTCGCACCACTTATAAGCAAGTTCAGGCTGTTCCCTGGACGGACAACCAAAAAAAAAATTACCAAAACGTTTGTCAACAAGATTTTCTTGTAGGTGTCAATCGACAGCTGCATAATTTGTCTTTGGTCGGCAAATAGGTGTACGCGTCTTGGGGTCTTAAGCATGAGTCGTAAGCGTCACTAGATGTGAGTGCTCCCTTAGTTGCTTACTGACAGTCTGGGCACCTGGGGGGTGTTTTTGTAAAATTGTCGACAAAGATATCACTCGTTGTCTACAGAAACGAGTTCGATGACGTTTAAGTGTCGAATGTACCCGCTTTGCATAGGTAAATAGCAAGTGACATCCTCTTTGATAATTTTACACAATCACCCCCCGTGGTTTTAGATGCTTAGCCTCTAAAGCCACGGAAACGTTTTCCACAACAGTCTGCTGTGCAAGTCTGCTATGGCATTAAAATGTCTCCGTGTAAACGCCAACTTTTCTGAAAATCTTTTCGTAGCAGGCTTGTATGGCAGACTTGTGTGCAACTTTTAGTTTCGAAAATGCTTTATTTTGACAAAATATGTTAAGCAAACCAACCAATCAGGGGCGTCGGAACAAACTACGTCACAACCAAAGCAGGTAGAGAGCAACATGGCCGCCGCTAAAACAGCTTTTAGATGACTAAACTGACCGCAGACCATTCAGTGAAACTTGTGTCGTGTAAATGGTAGCAAAAGAGTTGTGTGGCAATTTGATGTGCAAGTCTGCTTTAGAAAAAATCTGCTTTGTGCTGTGAAAAATGTTCCCGTGTAAATGGGGCTTAACGCTGAAATAGCTTCCCGCTTAATCCAAAACAGTACTAAGCTAAAAATCAGTCGAATTTCGGTGTTTATTTCAGCATTTCATTTTCTTTTGGGAATCGATACGAAATTTCCTTTCTTCTTCCCCAACACGAAAATTTGCCCTCTTCTCTCCTCCGCGTTCCCTCTCTCGTCCCGATTCCCTGACGGGCGTATATCTGCTTCCCGCCGAGTACCACGTCAACAAATCAAGCGCATTTTCCACTCGCTTTTCCGAGTGGCCTCGCGGTACTCGTGAGTTTTCCAATGGAAATGTGTTTGTTACGTATTTTGAGCGAAAATCTGCGGCTTCATTCGAATGTAGTTTGTAGAAGACTTGAAAGCAAACTAAAAGGAATAAATAACAGCCCGCCAAATCCCGGATACACTCGCGGTAAAAACTTCTCCTCCCGAAACTAAACATCAATTGATATCGCGATTCGAAACGGCTGATTCGCTAGTGTTGCGTTTCCAGTTCGCTTTTATGCGGATTTGTATAATTCATGTTGTTTTGCTCGCCATCGGACGATTCAATTGGTACACGGAAAATAACTATTTATAGAAATCAGTTCTCTCGAAAAAGCGAATCGTTCGGATTAATATTTATCGAAAGCAACGCGCAACACGTAGCCGTCAGAGGCAAACGGTTTCTGCATCCGATTTTCTAAACGATTAACATGTTCTAGTCGAAGCTAAAACTCATACATCGCTCTTCCGATCTTCGTTTAAGATTAACTCCAACTGAATGACGACTAAATTTTCACTGGGATTTATTTGGGCGCACAAAAAACGGCCGGCTACGAGTTCACCACCTCCTGGCGTCACAGGGCGTTTTTAGCACGCGTATAAAATGTCAAATATCATTACTTCTGAATGTGACATTACTGCCTCAAAAAAAAAAAAAAAAACTATTCACCTACAAGAAAAATAACGATGTTTTCATGACTCAGAAGCAAATCTATTTCCAATAAAATTGGATAGAAACGCAATCAGCGTTTATGCAAATACCGATCCCCGCTATCGCGATCATTACCGTTCGGCCGACCCACCCTACTCCTCCCCCACACAAGAGCGGCGCACGGTAGGTAAACACCACGCAGGCAGGCGGCAGGCGACGCGGTAATTAAATTTTCACGATTCCAATCATTATCTTAAGCACTCTTCAGAACGGAGTGTTGAGCGTTGTACAGCTCTCGTTGCGTCGTGACGTCATTGTGTCATGCGAGCGAGCTCTTACGGCATAGGATGTGAAAAGATATTTGTTTGACTAAGATGGAAATCTCCATTTATAAATAATTAAAGCATCACGAGAGAGAGAGAGAAAGAGACCGAGATAGAGAGATAATGGGAGAGAGAGAGAGAAAGAAGAGAGAGAGAGAAAGAGGAGGGAAGAAAGTCTCTAGGCGAGTTACGTGGCTATCTATCTATTCACTCAAGACCGCGATCTCGTATTGGATAGTGAAAAGCCAAAAAACGTAAATAATAAATCGGGTAGGCGGCGCTCAAAGCGACCGATTGCAAGGCGAGCGGACGTGCAGCGGGCCCGACCACAATTCCTCCCTGCTGTCATCATCGAGCTCCTTCTACTTCCTTTCCACCGCGATGGATAATTTATATCGTCGTCGCGCATACTTTCCCATGCAAATGATGAGCCGCTACTGTATGGACCCGCTTTTTCCATACAAGTTGACTCACACGAGTGCCGTCCCTCGCGTCCCACGTCTTCCCGCAACGTTGTAATCACTCGTCTCGTGGTTGCGGTATCTCTCGCCGGCGTGGTCCCGGCGCCAGGTGTGCACATTTCAGGTGTTAACATTTTTGCATATCTGAACGTCGATAATTGTAGATTTCCACCATTTCCACGCATAAAAATGCCACTTTCATTGAGTTTACCAACTCTTTGTCTTCTTGACGCAAAAACATGATAATTAAAATTTTAAATATACAAGCAACGATTATTTTGGTTGACAATTTTTCTTGGTTGTGCTCTGTACGTAAGAATTTTATTCTCGACGCTTCGACGAAGCTCACCCCTGGTCGAGAGGAAAATTCTTACGTACAAAGCACAACCGAGAAAACTTGTGAACCAATAAATAAACATGGCTCAGGAAACTACTGTTTAACCAAGCAAAGATTTGCGTCATGAGTCTCTTTTCAGTCTCGCACTCCTTGTTTGATTATGTGGTGTTTAACGACGCACTGTATTGCCAATTAGCCTTGTGGCACTGGTCTATTGGCGTCGGTGAATGGGGGTGATAATGAGGGTGACGATGAACCTAACAGGGAAAAGGGAAAACCCAGTGCCGGCACGTAGTCTACTCCTGTCGAAAAGCACCAAGGGGACCACCGCTTAACGTCCCTTCCGAAGGACGGTACAACTCGAACAGCATGGTATTTCTCCACTAGTCCGTGCGGTCAAGAGATTGATAGCAAGGGAAATGAAGCTGTTGTACTAGCTTTACAACCCTCCGAACTCTCTCCCGAACAGAAATGGATCTCAGAATGAATGATGACCCATCCAGCCTTTGGTCCAGCGCAATATTGCTTAACATCACGAGAACCGGTGTATCCAGCATGCCAAGGCGTTCGGTTCTTGTTCGTTCAAATGGCAAGAAAGTGCGGAGGCGACGGGTTTGCATTCCGCAAAATGGAATTTTGTTTCGGAGTGTGACGACAGCACGCAACGGACTCCAGACAGCAGCCAAGCGATTTGCAGCGTCAATCTGTCTCCGTTCGAGAGCAAAGCCGGTCCCCGAAGGCAAACGGCAAAGCCGTCTGACCCGAATCCCACGCCGCTGCCACCAAAGTAACCTAGTCATTTATAAACCAGACACTTGGCGACTTATAATAATAGCAGAGAGAAGAAGGCACAAGAAGAAGAACAAACCTAAAATTCGCCAGTATACGAACCGGCCACCGAAACTACCGACGACCGAAACTACCGACTACCGTAACTACCGACTACCGTAACTACCGACTTGCTGAAGAATCTACAACCGGACAATCAAAGCCAACAAATCATAGTCGTCGCATCGACCTGGATTCGATCCCGAGACCTCTGATTTAGAAAGCATGTCTGCATACCAATACGCTACGAAAGCTACTGGTCTGTTCCAGCATTTACCAAGGTCCAGATCATTCCAGGTGAACTGCGCTCCAGCGCATTTCTAGCGCGCGGTGACGATGCCAAAAATCTCTGCACCAGAAATGTACTATAGCCAGCGGGGCGTCGGAGGTGTGGGGGATGTCGGGGGCGCTGGGGGTGCAACGAACACCTGGGCTTTTGCTCGGCTCGGACGGCGATAGACGCACAGCGAGGGAAGCACGGTTACATTTAGCAGCGGATAACAACCAGCTGAACATGCTGTGCGCTGGAGGCCGTGTCGTACCGGAAGCTCGGTGGTAAAAGGGATTTTCCATTTCCCGCGCAGTCTCGAATACATGCCATGTATGACATGGTGTTACATGGGAAGGTAATCTAGAATGAGAGCATAACCGCCAAGCCGGTGAAATAGACTGCAATGTAATCTGCGACAATTGCTAGTTGCGGACACGCAACTACTTGGCGAGGTCTGCGTCAAAGGGATGACGCGCAACGTTCTTCTCGGCCTTTTGGCTAAGATCGAAGTCCAGACTGGTAAATAAAATGCAGGTAAAAATGAATTTTAGTTAAATTTAGAGTTGAATGCATCATGGTAGTCTAAAATGACCTTCCAAAAAATATTGGGGACATTCTATGAATTGATCAAAATTAGTCAAGATTTCGGTCAGCGCGCGTGGTGCCTCGATCGACGCGAGAATAGCAAGGGAACATGAGCCAATTAAGACACATTTCTTCGGTAATCCCCTGACTGCGGCTAAAATAAACTACAAATTACAGAGCCAAGTTTTTAAAGATTGCAGGAAAGATATAGAAGAAAAGTAACCAATCCCAAATATTTTTTGGATCTACATTACTGTTAGGCGCTCAGGGTTGAAAAATGCCGATTTCGAATTGAGCTCCCCAACTGAAAAAAGCCGTGTGTTACCATTTTTCCTCTCGTATTTATAAGGTGGGGGGGGGGGGAATCTTCTAAATTCCTTGTTAAAAACTATTTAGAAGTTACGTTTCTATAATTTAGCGGTTACAGCCCCTATCATCGCTTCTTACAGTCACCGAAACTCACTTTACAAACGGAGGTAATCAAAACCTAAGAATAGTGTCAATGTATGAGTAAAACAACTAGCAGTCGACACTAAATGGAAGATTTACCCCCTTTACATTGAACTCTAATTATTTTATATGTCGTCCTCTTAATAAGCACGCTACGTAGTTTGACCCATAAAAACTCGAACCATTCAGTCGAGCGATCAGATAACAAAAGCAGTTTTTCTAGGTTAGATAACATCCGAGGGGAAAATCACCACTTTTTCCTGATGCCTAGGTTACATGAGTTACATGTTATGAGTTTTACATTTGATATGCTGTATTTATCAACTAGCAGACGTAGAAACTTTTTCAACGGAAGTTGTACCTTAAAAATTACGAATTTTAATAGGTAGGTAAGTCAATCTTCCTAAATGTTTCTGTTCTGCAAGCTTGTTTATTGCTCGCATCGAGAAGGGTTCGAAAACCTTGTCATTACTTGCTACAATAACAACGTAAATAAATAGTGATCACAGATCTTATCACGAGACCAATGTTTTGTTTAGCATTCATTCGTATAATTATACTTGCGTTCAAGTAAGTCCTATCGATGTAATGGGTGAAGTCTATTTCTAACTAGTCACTGCAAATGAGGAAGGGAGATTAAACGTGTTTTGACTGATATAGTTGGGACGGATCTGAAAGAGGAAGCGCCGCCAATAAATGTCTAAACTCCACTGTAGAATGCACTTATTTACTTTAAAATTATAACATATTGATATACCCTCCGAAAATAATTTTTTGTCCAATTCCAGATCTGGACGAATCACTTCTCGACGAATTGACACAGGAAACAGCTCGCGATGCCTTTCCCCAAAGGACGTAGCAATAAAAGAAGACGTAACTGCATGGCGTACGAAGTTGACTAGAGTTTATGCCCGCAACCCGACTATTTATAAGGCAGCGAACCGATCGACCGAGAATGCAACAGTCCGGGGATGCAAAAAGCCTGGTATTTCTAGGCCAAAGGCCGCGAAATCGAGATCCCGAGCTTTCAAACGCAATAAGTCAAGATGTCAAAAAGTCAAACGTTCAAAAGGTCGGGGATGTGAAAGCCCGAGTTCCCGTTTGACCGAGCCCGTCCGCCATGCATTTAAGACGGTTGGTTCGGCAGTAGGTAGTCTTTGCTTTAGTTAGGAGTGCACGGAATTAGAGGTGATTAGGTTTATCTCTATTGAACTCAATGTTTATTTGACAGGACTCGGAATTCCTACCCGTGTTGACATGATCGCTGACTCGAGCACAGAGCTGTATCGCCAAATTCCAAATTGTCTCCCCACCCCATCAATTATAGGCATAGCATTATGGCATGTGAGGGTTGCACTTGATCTACAAGATATTTGACAACATTGTCAGACCCATCTATTTTGATATATAACATGTTCGGGATGTTAACATGGATACTTACAAGTGCGAGGATTATAAAGTTTCAAAATTCCGAGCACTCCGAACTAAAGCAAAGACAATACACCGGTGCGGGGCATACACTGGCGATTAATTTTTGGGCTCTCTCCGTAGTCGTTGGAGCCGAGATACCGAAACGCCGAGTTTGCCGAGGCCGAGGTTACAAAATGCCGAGGATATGAGGAAGCCCGAGTGCCCGGATGTCTTTTTCAACTTCGGTATTTTGCATCCACGGGAATTTGATACGTAGCCATTTATTCGAGTAACCAAATGGCGTTCGCTAATGCGATTCTGTCGCAGGTCTAGTGTGCGCCCGCCGAAAGCCAATGTCAATGACAACGGCGTATCGAGTGCTATGATCTATTGTTAAAACGAGGACGTGACGTTCGCCTGCCAAGACGCGGCACCGTCCTGAACCACCCACAAACATCGATTTTTCCATACGACACACACACACACACACTCACACATTTACTTTTTACAGCTTATCCCCAATTCTTCCCATTGTTTCCACCCAACTCCGTGTCTGTATCCGTATGCCGTTAACTCCACGACCTCCCCCCCCAAAAAAAAAAACGCGCGCGAGATAGACGATGCACTCATGAAGTTACAGGCTACAGGTTATTTTTTATAAGCTTTCCACTCCAGCATTGGTTTTCTAGCACATATTTTTGTCAATATTAACTCTTTTCAAGCCCTCGAATAATCAGAATAGCTACATTTACTTTATTGTAAAATATGAAAAAATAAAAATTCTGAAACTGGATATTCATAGCGATGTGCACTGCAAAATCCCAACCGATTTCCCCCCGTCTTCGACGTTTGGCCTATCGGGTAAAAGTTTCACTCACATTGCTGTCGTTGTAAATTCTTTTTGGCTGTTCAAAAACCAGAAGACGAAATCACGGAATTTTTCTCGTCGAAGAACTGCGTGAAGGTAGGAATTCGGTTTCGCACGACCTTGGCTCAACCAATCACGGTCGAGGATCCTACGGAAATTTGGAGCCTACCTTGAGTCGTAGGTTACACTTAAGTAAATTAGCCTCAAAGTTTGTGCAAGGCTAGGGACCCTAAGCTAGGGTGGAGTGCTCATAGGAAATAGTCTGTGCTTGTGTGTGGGTGTCTTTCTACGTCTTTTCTACATTTTAGGCCGTGAAATATCTGTTCGATAAAATATCCGTTCGATAAAATACCCGTTCGATAAGTAAGTGTCGCTCGTTAAGCTACGACGTTTCGGAAGATACGGCCCGGCTTGAATGGACAGGAGAGAATATTTCTGGCGTAGAGCTCCTGCATGCCTATGCACCGTCTACCGGGATTACCAAAACACGTCAGGGTACGAACCTACTACCGACTACCGTAACAACCGAATACCGTAACTACCAACTACTGTAACTATAGAACTAGCCGCCGAATCTGAAACCGACCAATTTTAGTCAAAACAGAACAAAAAGCATGCACCCAGCGTCATCAATCTCTCGGCAGCACAGATTAGTGGGGAAATCGCATGCTGTTCGAGTTGCACCGTCCTTCGGAAGGGACGTTAAGCAGTGGTCCCATTGGTGCTTTTCGACACGAGTAGGCTACGTCCCGACACCGGGATTCCCGTCTTCTCTTTCATCTTCATTATCACCCTCATCATCACCCTATCATTCACTGACGCTAATAGACCAGTGCCACACGGCCAGTCGTCAATACAGTGCGTCGTAAACACCGCATAATAATAAAACGAATAAGCTACCACGCCGGCTGGCTACCCTCGGCAATTGCCAGTGCCCCGACTATCCAAGCTGCTACATTACTACGCGCCGGCGCACTGCTAGCCCACGGTGTCGATGAAAACTAAACTCTACGCCAGAAATATACTAGCGGTCGGCCGGCGTGTGATACTCAACCTCGGCCTGCCTGGTCTCGCACGGGGGTTGGCGAACCGCCACCGCCACCGCCACCGCCACCGCCACCGCCACCGTCACCGCCACCGC
>QKMV01002225.1:0-13786 GCA_003287335.1 Lednia tumana
TGGTCGCCACAATCTAGCATTGGAAGTGGGCGGAGCTTCATGTATTATAACCGCTAGGTTATATACTATGGTATTTGGTTCAGTGAAAGCCTCGTTGTGAGTCTGCTGGATCTTTGATCTCACAAGATAGAGTACACTGAATTGGCAACGGTGCGGTGCCATGCCATGTGAGGCTTTTGCGAAAAGGTTGCATGTACAATAATTTTAATTACTCGTTGCACTTATTCACACCCGAATAATATACAAAGCAGTGAAAATGAATATAGATTGGAGCCATTTAACGGTGCCACTGAGTGACCCTGTCAAGGAAACAATCAGAGAGCTGGGATTCAAAACTATGACCCCAGTGCAGGTGAGGTTAAATATCACTCTTAAAAGCATGTTAATGTTGTTCAGTTCGGATTAAATTTGTTATTTGTCATTTTATTCGATCGTTTATCTCTGTGATTCTTGAATTAGGCCGCTTGCATTCCTCTTATGCTGAAAATGAAGGATGTCGCTGCAGAAGCTGTTACGGGAAGCGGTAAAACACTCGCTTTCCTCATTCCCTTATTGGAACTTCTTCAGGTGTGTATGAAACATCACCCAGCTTGTAAAGTAGCACCTGCTAGGAACATTATTTAAACAAATGACGGGTTAATGTTAAGTCGCGGTTGTCTTTTAACAGAAACGTAGTGAATCATTGCGAAAACATGAGGTTGGCGCACTGGTTATCTCGCCGACTCGAGAATTGGCTGGGCAGACAAGTGAAGTACTTGCCAGCTTCCTGAAGAAAATTCCACACTTCACACAGATCCTTTTTGTAGGTGGTGTTGATGTGGAAATTGATGTGCGACGCTTTAAAGAGCAAGGTGCCAATATCGTGATTGCCACGCCAGGGAGGCTAGAAGATTTGCTGACAAGAAACAACAATATCAGTCTCCCTACGGCTTTCAAAACTCTCGTGAGTGTGCACATTTTTTCGGCTATTTTTTGGAATTTTCTGCTTAACCTAGTAACAACCCAATCAGTCACCGGATTATAATCGTCACATTGTAAAAGCGCAAGCGGGTAAAATTCAAAATAAGTGTAGATCAATTATGATTTAATTGTAAACTAGGGCATATGCTACATGAAGAAATATTTTGTGGGTCAGTGTATTCAATGATTATTAGCTCAAAAATTAGGGAAAGTTATGTGGGACACACATTGGTGAGTGAGCGGTCACTAGCAAATAAATGATAAGGTTCCTTGTTTAAAATACACTAAATCTTTCTCTTTACACGGAAATTTTTCAGTTTTTATTACACACTAGGTAGTTTAGTAGGTAGCCCCTAAATTTACATCTTTCAATCAGTTACATAAATTTTGATTTTCAAGACTTGCAACAAACTGTAACCAAAGTTTCACCGAACAGGAGCTTTTAGTGCTCGATGAGGCCGATCGCCTGCTGGACATGGGTTTCGACAAGTCGTTGACGACGATACTGCGATACTTGCCAAGACAGCGTCGAACCGGCCTCTTCTCAGCCACCCAGACTCGCGAAGTGCAACAGCTGGTGAAGGCCGGCCTACGGAACCCCGTGCTCGTAGCCGTCAAGGAGAAAACCAATGTAGGTATTCCAGACCAGAGTTCCAATTGAATTAAAGCCATATTACTATCCCTGGGTCCAGATTCATTCACAAACCACAGCTATCACTAGGTATACCTCAAGTGTGCCAAAAGTCTTAAATTATGAGGAGCAATGAGAATTTTGCACGCACTTATCGAGAGAGAGGAATTTGGAGGGGTGATTGGGAGAGAGTGGATATAAGGATCAGAGTGTAAGGGATTTTGAAGATCCTGAAATAATATGTGGTATTTTGTAGATAGCAGAGACTTCGACGCCAACCTCTCTGAGCAATCGCTACATGATCTGCCAGCCTGAAAACAAACTGGGGACTCTGCTGGCATTTCTGCAAAGCAGTGGCAACGATAAGAAGTACATGCTCTTCTTGATGACATGCGCTTGCGTGGAATACTTCACTATCCTCCTCAAAGCGTGAGTTCAAACAGACCATCAGATGAACAACAATTAGAATGCTATAAAATGTTTGAGACTCATATCTCCTGACTAATTTCAGCACTATAGTTTTTAAAAAAAACTGTTAATAACTGGGTTAAAATGCTGAAAACTTCACTGAAACTAAACTGCCAGTTTAAAAAAGAGAGGCAGAGGCAGTTTAGTTTCAGTGAAGTTTTCAGCATTTTAACCCAGTTATTAACAGTTTTTTTAAAAATTAGAATGCTGCTTTTAAATAAGTTCTGTTACTCAATGTCAGAGGTTTTAGACATTCTATGTTGAGAACTGAATTTTTTGCTGTAATTTCTTGCATGGGCTACAACCAGAAACTGGAAAAAATCTACATGTTTCGAATCCGGCCTCGTTATTTTTTTATATCGAAAGAACAAAACAGGGAACAGAGCGTTATGTGCCTGGTCGGTTTAGTTGGTTTCATGTAGAATCCTCCGTGGCCCCTGAAAATTCTAAACTTTTCCATTTTTGTTTACGTAACTACTACGTACTTGGCAGGATATTACTCTGAGAAACACAGTCCTGCGTTTTAGATTGTGAGCAAGTGATTTTTTCAGGACAATTTGTGCTACCATTAATTAATAATAATATTAACAATACTACCAATTTAAATATCGAATACATATGTGTGAACACTAAACAGGTAGTACATAACAAAATAAATAAGATCCATGGACTCTCGGTGATGTTAAACCTCATGCAGCCTCTGCCTGTAAGTTATAGAAGGTTGCAGTGTTAGTCTCAGGATCAGCAGAATTCTCAGAGCTGGAACAATTTTCTTTATTTTCTTATCGAAATCTATGTGAAATAGATAGTGATTTGTACAGGCTCAATCCTTGGGCATACTGAAAGAGTCTGAAATTTTTCTTGCTTCACCCAATTTCACGTAAAAAATTAAACATTTGGTAAATTGATCAAAATTCATTGAAAACAAAAATGAATTGGTTTAGACTGGTTTCAAAACAGATGGTTTTTTGTAAAAACAGAAATTCGCAAACAAAAACCGAAACCTCATTTCAAAGTTCAAACAATTGTAGTCCCTGTGTTTTTGGGACATTTAGTACTGTCCTAAAAACTAGTCGTGCTCTGTACCGAAATGACCTCATAATATATACATGTTCACGTTTTAAATTATTGGCATGGTACATATATATCTTGACTTATGTTTGTGCTTGATCTGCCATTTAGGCTGCTCCCAGAGATGAAGGTGTTCGGCATTCACGGCAAGATGAAAGTCAAGCGATACAATATTTTCGACGCCTTCCGAGCATCAGAGTCGGGAATCCTTCTGTGCACGGACGTAATGGCTCGTGGCGTAGACATCCCCGAGGTGCACTGGGTCATTCAGTACGATCCTCCTCGAGCTGCAGCTTCATTTGTGCATCGCTGCGGTCGAACTGCTCGGGTTGGTCGAGACGGCTCTGCTCTCGTACTCCTGCAGCCCAACGAAGACGCCTATGTCGACTTCATACACCGTAACCAAAACGTCAAGCTAGAGGAAACGGAAACGCCTGATCCGATGCCAGATGTGTTGGAAAAAGCTCGGAAGCTACAGGTCGGCGATCGGCTGGTACTCGACAAAGCGGAGAGAGCTTTCGTGTCGCATATCCAGGCGTATGCCAAGCATGAGTGCAGCGTGATTCTACGTGTGAAAGATCTCGACTTTGGGAAGCTGGCGACGGGATTTGGATTAGCTAGGCTCCCAAAAATGCCCGAGATGAAAGGAAAAGACTTATCTGGATTTTTGGCTGCAGACGTCAACTTCAATGATGTCAAATACAAGTAAGTGCAATGATAGGAGAGATAATGTATTTCTGTTTGACAAGATTGATGATTAGTACTGACGATATTTTACAGGAATAAGGAACGAGAGAAATCTAGGCAAGAGAAGCTGAAAGAATTCTTCGAGACAGGCTGCTGGCCTGGGACGAAAAACAAAATACAACGCATGAAACAGACAGAAGCTTGGGCCACAACGAAACAGAGAAAAGAGGACAAGAAAGAAAAGAAGGCGATACGAAAAGGGAGGAAAGAACAAAAGATAGCCGAGGGTAAAGTTATAAGTAAAAAAACAAAAAAAAAGAGAAAAATGATTTCAGAAGAGGATATGGCTGAACTGGCCAAAGATGTTGCATTAATTAAGAAATTAAAAAAACGGAAAATTACCCAGGAACAATTCGACGAGGAATTTGATGAGGACAGCGATTGAGTTAGATGAGCTTTTTCTGTTTTTCATTTATGTCGTACATTTCTTGTAAGAAAACCCCCGATTAAATTGCACATACTTATTTCATAATAACTGACTCTTCGTTCGATTTTAAATCCACCTCCTTCCTGCTCTTTGTTGTTCCTGCTTATCTGTCAGTTGCACAAGGTGTGTCATCGATGAGTCACCTTCAAGACGAACGTCTTCCTTTCATTCCTTTAATCAGATTAGTCGTGCATCATGACTACGCCAACATCTCCTGACAAACCTCCGCCCCAGTGGATGTTATTGCTAGAAAAGAAGAAAAATCGAGTAAGTTTCACTATAATACGATCAAAGATAACCTCTAACCACAAATATGCATGCTGACATACCTGTTTGATTCTGTAGCCACACAGACTTGCTCATGAAATTGGGGCTGGGGCCCCATGCTTGGCTTGTGGGGAAAAATGCCCGGGGCTGGATCTACACTTCTGGCGGAAAGTTTGTCGCAACTGTAAGTGCAAGAAAGAGGAGCACGACGTGAAAGACGACGACAGCTACGAACAGTTTGAAATCCTATTGGGAGCAGGCAACAGACGCAAGAAGCCAGGAGCTGTGCTGAAGATCAAAGTTCCAGATGTGGATACGGTGGTGTCAAACAAGCAGTTTGACTGGGTGCCACCCAACGTGTCTGATGATGTGGCGGCTGAGTACATGCAACAATTACCTGCCGCAAAGCTGCCAATCAGCGGGAGCGACGGAGCTTTGTATCGACGGCAACAACTCGAGAAGCAAATGCCCCTCCATGATTTGGATGCTGCTCGATGCCATAATCTCACTCCTCAAGAAATTGAACAGTAAGTTAATATGATGTGGTTACCATACTACCACGAAATAAAACACCTTTTAAACAATTGAGGGATCCTTACACGGTGCGTACCTACCTGGTAATTTCATCACCTTTTAGACATAATCCAAGAAAATGGAACTAGAGAGTAGTGGAATTAGGCTACTGTGTACTAAATTAAAGGATGGATTCTGGAAATCGATGGAGACCACGATGCACAAATTTTTACTAGGAGAATCACACACGAGCCGTTCCACTACGTTCACTTAGTACGCACTAACAATGGTGCAATGCACCTATATTTTCCAACTTATTTCTTAGAATTTTAGCTTTTTTCTTGACTTGATAGCTCAAGATGGAATATTTCTAACTGCTTTGATGTTTTTGCCCCCAGACTACAGAAATACCTCAACAATCTGAAGGACAACGTTGTTGGACAAGGCAGAGTTACTAAAATCCCCGGTCTCTACCTAGAGCAGCGTCACTGGTACGGAGCTCCTGGCATAGAGCAAACCTCGAGCACCTTGCTTCCATCGTCTCGATCAGATCAGTCTCTGCATCCTCTGCCTCCATTGCCGCACCTCTACAACGCTGTTCCTCGCCCATTCAAAGCTGCCGCTCACGACGAAAACCTTCCTCCTCCACCTCCTGACTCGTTGCCTCCTGATCATGACGGTATCACTTTTAGAACTCCAGGCTCATTCATTCCAGCAGGACAAAAACCGTATAAAGGATCCCTAGCTTCATCTCAGCACCCCTCTGATCTGGCTCACTCCATTCAAGGCTTAGGACAGAATTCCAGCTCTTCGGAACCTTTCAGAACTAGCGTTGGGTCGACTATGACTTCCCAGTTTCCATCAAGCATTTCGATGTCTTCCAAAGTGCCTGGTTATTTTATACCTGGTCAAGAAAACCCACTGAAACAAACAGGTTCCAATGCCAGGTATCCAGACGGCTCTGCCATTTATTCTAACACCCAGCTTAATAGTGCCAGCTCTTCCACTTTTCCTGGTAGATTTGTTCCGGAAGGACAGTTGCCTTCTAAGCCACATGACGAATATTCTCAGAGTGTTTCCTCTAGAGATGGCTCAATCATTCATTCTCAAAGCCAATCCAACATTTCAAACTCATCAGGAGTTGGTGGCCAGTTTTATCCCGGACAAAATCAAAGTTCTGGAAAACCTGCCAACGTTCCAGACACTTTGAATCCCAAAGATGGCTCAGCCGGTCATACATACGATCAATACGGCAGTGGTAACGTCAGTCCTGGTCAGTTTAACGCAGGGCAAAATCAAACCTCGAACGTTCCGGGCAACTTTGTCAACGCTTCCTCCCCGGCTGATGGCTCTCTTAACTTCTCCCACGGCCAGTTCAACTTTGCAAAGTCATCAGGAATTGGCGGCCAATTTTATCCACGACAAAATGAAAACTACAGACAGTCTGACAATCTTCCCAATGACCCTAACGTTAGAGCGGCAATTCACTCGCATGATCGATATAACGTAGCAGATTCATCCAGCGTTCCTGGACAATCATACCCTGGACAAAACCCGCACAACTACGAAAACATTGCTTACTCTAAAGATGGCACTTCAAATCTCCCCAAGAATCAAAACAACTTGGCCAATTCGTCAAATGTTCCTAGCCAACGTTATCCGGGACAAAATGAAAACTACAGACAGTCTGACAATCTTCCCAATGACCCTAACGACGGAGCGGCAATTCACTCGCATGATCGATATAACGTAGCAGATTCAGCCAGCGTTCCTGGACAATCATACCCTGGACAAAACCCGCACAACTACGAAAACATTACTTACTCTAAAGATGGCACTCCAAATCTGACACAGAATCAATACAACTTGGCCAATTCCTCGAATGTTCCTGGCCAATTTTATCCGGGAAAAAACCAACCTTCCGATCAAAATATCGATCCTTCCCAAGCCCACAGGGCGGCAGCGCAAGGAAAGGGAGAAAGTCCGTTTGTGACTGAAGCTGGTCGTGATTCGTCGAACGCGTCGCAAGTGCCGTTGCCAGCTAAATTCGAACATTCATCGGTAGCGCTCGGACTTGCCTCGTCTTCGAGCATCGGCGGAGACTCGATGCCGCTGTCGGCACAAATCATCCAGCAGCGCAACGTGGTCGACGATGAGCTCGCTTCTCAGCTGGAGGTAAGAGTTTAACGATCTTTCTGATTCAAGCGCTGGTGGCGGGAATCAATGAAGGTCAGAAAGTCGGTCATTTTGTGAGTGAAGCTGGGTCTACCTAATCCAACTGTTATAAACAGAAGGCAATCGAAACCGCCGGCACAGAAAAAAGACACGACGACCCTGATAGCTTATCGTGGATGCAGCAAATAGACTTGTAAAGTTTGAGCATCGTGTTGGATGGCTTCGTAGTCCTAAGGGTACGGCTGTGGACTCATAATCGTGAGGTTGCCGGTTACTATACTGGTGATTGGTGACTGGTGATTGGATATACTGGTGATATTACTTGTTTCCCAACTTGATTTGGCCAAGATCTGTTGATACTGTAGAGCACTAGCAGACAGAAAAAAAAACTATGCCATATGAGTTGAATGGGGCGCATCAGTCTTTCGATTACCTTCAACCGCGTACCTGCATTTACATTTCCGTCCATGGTTTGTTCGAAATTAACCGAAGATTTCGATTCCGTTTCATCCACTATCGATCAATTTCAACTAACTGAATGATCCCTCCCTGTAGGGAATAGCAGTTAAAGCCAGGAGGTCGATTTCGGCGCAACGAGATCCAAGTAGCTGTAAATTTTATATGAGAGGCATGATCTTGCACCAGATTTGAGAGCAAAAACTAAAACTGTGATCCCTGTTTCAACGCAAACCAAACGTTCCCTTGCAGTTGCTGTCGGCCCAAGAGCACGCTGTTGGTTCCGGCCTTTGTTGTCGTCGCTGTGAAGAACCGCTGGCTGCCGGCGAGGTTGCCGTCTTCGCCGACCGAGCCGGCCCGGAAGCCGCCTGGCACCCACGGTGTTTCGCTTGCCGCACTTGCTCCGAACTGCTGGCCGACCTGGTCTACTTCTTCGGCCGAGGCGACGTCTACTGCGGCAGACATTACGCAGAGCTGCTCGACATTCCGCGCTGCCGAGCTTGTGACGAGGTAAGCGAAAATATAAAAGTGATTTGCACAGTCTGCGTCACATTAGCTTACCAGCAGACCTAACCTAATTGTTTCAGTATTTTCTCAGTTAAGCATTTATGAATCGTAGCGAGATTTAACTAGATTATAAAAGAAATTACTAACTAAACATTCGTATCTCATTGTTTAGATGTGTGGTCTTTAAAGTTTGAGCAAGAAAGTCTCCCTAGGCTAGTGTGGCAAAGTTAAAAAGATGCCGTGTAGCGTGTGGTTTTTCTGACCTGTCACCGGAAATCACTGTAATGCATGTTCTCCATTCTGCAATGTTTCATGCTGTGAAAGGAAATGAGCTGAAATTTTGCTTCATTTTTTCATAAGTATATTTTTCGAACAAAATCGTTTCGTTGTGTTTGTTGACAAAATGACCACACTGTAAAAATGGGTGTTAGATTTACCGTCTAGGCCAGGACGATAACATCAGACATCCAAATCGTTGGATAGTCGCTGTACCACAGGGCACTCGTAACACTCGATTGATTGTTATTGTTACAGTTGATCTTTGTGAAAGAATACACTGTGGCTGAAGGACAGACGTTCCATGTGAAACACTTCTGCTGCTACGAGTGCGATGAACCGCTCGCCGGTAAACAGTATGTGCCTGTTGACGAGATGCCAACGTGCCTAGATTGCTACCAACAGATCTTCGGCAAGGTAACCGCACTTTGCGTAGAACTACGTTGTTTAGACTAGTTGGCGGTGTTGCCGTGGACCCTAAGGAAGGAAGAAGTTGCATGCCCGTGCTCTGTACTGTGCTAGCGCCTTGACTTTAAATGTATAATGGTAATTTTGCTGCCAAAAATTGTAGTCATTTAGCAATTTGAGTATCAATCGATATTTCGTTTTTCTTTGTAGATTTTGATGTTGGCACCTACTTAAATTTTTTATTTTGCTGTAAACTAGTAAATAGTTCATTTTTATACCTTGGATTCTGGTCATAGGGAACGCAACGTAACATATTAGCACGCCTGCTGCGTTTTTTTTTACGTTTCACTATTTTATTTCTAATTTTATCTTTCCAATTTTCCAATTTAGACCACATGCTAAAAGGCTTATCTAGAAGTAGTTTTAGAGATAATTAAAACCGTGTGAACACGTTTCTTATCGAGCGTCTTCTTCGTGGAGTCGTTTGTGACGCTGGATTATGCCTTTTTGAATGTGGTCCAGTTCACCAGTGTCCGGTTACTATCTTGTCGATTGCCGACTCTCCCTTGCCGAATTTTGCCTGACAAATGCCGCTTGCCAAATGTTTGCAGCGTTGCCACACGTGCCAGCTGCAGATTCCCCCCGGCCATCAACGAATCGGCTGGAAAGAACTCAACTGGCACGCCTTGCCCGAGTGCTTCCGATGTGCCAGCTGCTGGGCCTCCCTGCTCGGCAGAAAGTTCGTCATGGACAAACAGCAACCCTTTTGCAACAAGGAGTGCGCCACCGCAACCGCCCCTTACGGGTCGTAATACGGGCGCCAATTACAGGCTAGCTACTAGGCACGTAAATGGCTTTGAGTTTGTAATCCTTATCAACGATGATCCTTGATTGTCTTGGCTTACTGTCGTAGTAGCTGATGGTGCGAATAGAAAACGGAATCCTAGAAATTCAGATGAAAATGCTAACATTAACGGTCATTACGATCTACCGACTCCGTTCTGCAGCAAACTTTTATCTGTAGGTTATGAAAATGAGACTGGGTGAGATGGCAACTAAGACGAGAAGCATCATGACATTCTGTGAGGAGGATAATGTTACCTTCGTTCTGAAGCCTACTCTTTCTTGCTCTGAGAGCAGGTTAGAGTAGCAAGCTCGAGATCAAGCTAGAGTGAGTCGGAGTATGCATCAGTGGAGTGAGATCGAGTAGGCTCAAAATAACGGATTTGGCGTGCTGGATATGCTACTACCATCTTCTCGTTCATCGGATTCGTTTCCTTCCAACATCCGTTAAAATTTCAACAAGGTTCATTTTAACAACCTCGAAAAAAATGATCACACTTTTGAAATTAAAAGTAAATAAAAGGTTAATGTGTCTGAACGGCATGACTCTTCCCAGCATTCCAAATAAACTTCACAGGTTTTCATATCATATGAGAGTCTTAGCATTTTAATACAACTACATCCCAAGCAGAAATAACTGGCGGGCTGGCGCCATTCCCACTTCCCCTTGAACTCACTCCACCTCTCGGGTAGGAGGAAGAAATCCTACTCCGAGCTGCCTGATCTCACTCTACTCTTCTTGCTCTGACACGGGCAAGCGCCGGGCAGCGGCCATATTTTCACTTTAAAAGTAGCTCGATGCCAAACGAACACTGCTGGAGGACGATAGAGTAGGATCGAGCAAGGAGTAGACGCTGCCAAAAGAAGCTAATGCTTACGTGATACATTCCTATTTTGTACTTTTATAGCTAGCTGTAGAATAGTTAGGCCATCTAACATTAACCAAGTGCCAATGATAACCAAGCTTTTTACCGCTTTCAGGATTAGCAAGAGTTGCCAAATTTTTTGAAATATTTAAAAATTTGTGTACAAATATGATATATTTTATTATAACGTATGTATATACGTAATACTGTAAAGTGGCGTTCAAATAAATATTCTTGTTGATGCTCCTGTCAGAAGAGGATGACAGTTAACGGTTGTGGCTTCACACAAAGTTGTAAACGTACAGAATTATAATGTATATTTTATATAACTTTAATCTTTGCTCAGAAAATCCACAGACATGGACCAAAAATAAACCCATTTATCCGTTATCCCGACTGCAACTTGTACTTTCTAGCGAACCCGATCCCATTTCAAAATCCTAGCCGGCAGTATTTCTGATTGAAAGTGCCGTGCCCCGTGACGTAGATCTCCTGATGAGTGTCTGAGGCCAGCGTGGTAACGAGCAGGATCGCACAGTAATCTCCCGGCTCGGTGGGCGTGAACCGAATGCCGATGCTCTCCCCGATGTAGATTGCCGGTTGCGGCCAAGATGGCAACAACCCTTTGGTTTTTTCCAACACAAAACAAGTCTCCTCCCCTTTGAACCTTAACCAATATTTGATCGGCTCCACACTCATGTTTTCGATTTCGAACGTAATTCTTTTCGTCTCGTAAAACACCACTGGACCAAAGTCAAGCTTCTGGACAGACAAACGTAGCATCGGAAACGTAATCGTAAGACAGAGTTTCAATACTTGGTCAGGAAAATCTTTCTGACTTATTGTTAGATCTCGCACGTGGGTGTAGGATTGTTCCCATGGCTTCTTTGTGACATTGAATGAATCTTCACTCACTGCCAACAAAGCCTTAGTCCCGACGGCATTCAGCTCCGTTAGTCTGCATTCGATATACACTTCCACAACATTGCCTGGTTCAATGGTGATGTAATGCTGACTGCTCTGCTCAAATGTTTTCAGCTTTGTTATCAAGAACGGGTCTGTGGCTTGAAAAGCAGCGTGGATCGGTACATCGTGTTTATTCTTTAACACGACCGTCTTTGATACGGTGATTGTTGCAAAGGGTGCTAACGCGTAGAGGTGGATTGCAGACACCGTGAAACAGAAGTCTTCTTCCGCGCAATGCACGGAAAGGTAGGGTACGTCCGTAGCCACTTCGAGTAGCACGGCTAAGGCGTCTGTTTCGTCACCCTGTGCCCGATAGAAGAAGTCCCCTTGGGCCTCAGCCGCCTTGTCCAAGTGAATGCGACCAACAGCCACCGCTCGCAAATGCTCGAGAGAAGTTACGGTACCGGCACGGTAACTAGTATTCTGCGTCACCGTGAAGGAAATCTCCGTCTTGGCAGGTATCACGACTTCGTTGGGCATCATCTAGAAGCATACAGTTCAAGTTAAATTTACATTAATGGAAGTATATGTTGGTCTCAAAACAATGTTTTTTGACATAAAATGCGTGGATTTTAAGTTCCAGTTTTACACTAATATTTTTGTGCAAACTAAGTCACAGATCCTTTTGGTTATTAGAATGTAGATTTTGATCTTTGGTGTGAGTTGTTGATGCACAAAACAAAGAAAAAATTGGTTCGCTCGAGGAGTTTCAATGGAGCAAAGGATATCGGCTATCTCTTTTATCGGCCAATTTATTTTTCCTTAAAATGCCAGATTCCCCATGCAGGAGGATTTAGACAATTTACACTTTCTGACATTGTTCAAACATTTTATCTTCTGATAAATAGACTGTACTAAAATAAATTTAAAAAATGAAATGAAAGTAATCTTTCCCAAAAGCATGTGTTGAAAACACTCTTCATATTATTCATTTCTTTACACTCATGTCTCCTTCTTAATATTGGCAAATAGTTTTAAAAAAAAAACTCTTAAAATTACTTGTTGTGTATTTTTTGGAATATTAGGTTTTTTAATTAAGCAACTACTTAAAACTGTCACATGCAGTGACAGTTTTACAATGTGCAGCTAAGGTGTTTGAAGGAGGTTAACTTGAAGAAAGTGAAATCTGATTGGTGACGAATACTCCGCTGAGTAATTTTTACTTCCGGACATTGAAAAACTGGCGCGTATAGCTAAGAAACAAAGACGGCCCAATTGCTGTAGGTACCTTGAATAGGTTTGATTCTGGCTGGCCGTAGTAAGTAACGAACTGAAACAAGGGTTCCAGTTCGTTGCTGTCCTTCTTCACAATCTCCAGACTGTTTACGCTGGACTCCTTCAGCAAATTTGTATTTAACTTCACTTCGAACGGCTTCCACTCTTTTATCTTTCCGTGATTCACATCTGTGAGAAAGATCTCCCAAACCACGCGAACATCCACCGAGCTGTTGTTCTTTGCACGGAGTCTCCTCTTGGCGGATTCACTGCCAAAGAGAACGGTGCCGAACCTCATGATGGTATCGCTTCCTTTCGGAGTGGCGGGGAACGAGATGGGCAACCCCGTCACGCGGACATTCATCTTTATCTCGAACACGGGCAGTCCCTTGACATCGCACGCGATGGTTTCCGAGTAGAAGCCCCATGTGTCAGCGTAGACCCACACCGTGATGGGAACGACGCCATAGGCGAACACCGGCTTATGTGACGGCTTCACGATGATGGCCAACCCTTGAACCGTGGGATTTTTGTTGAAGAATGAAGATCCCCTCGACAGAAATCGGCATTGCTGCTATACATTAACATGGGGAGACAAGCAAGAAACCTTGATCAGACATTTTTTGTAACTTCTGCTGGCTCTATTGTTGAAAATAGCCTTTCATAGCAAAGAAGTTGCTGAAAAAGAATAAATTAGGTCTCCTTGGACGCTGTGTTTACAATTTTACTTTGGTTTTTCTGTTAAAGCTCTCGAAAATGACTCAAATTGAGCATTTACAATGGCCCTGTTGGGCAATTTGGAGAAAATATGTGAAAACTGCTTCTTAGAGATCTAGTTTGTTTTCAAAAAAACTGTTAGTAAATGGGTTTCACTGCCAAGAACTTTTAACAAATAAACTCCCATACTCCCAGGAGTTTGTTTGTTAGAAGTTCTCAGCAGTTAAACCCATTTACTAACAGTTTTTTTTGAAAACTAGTGCTGAAATTAGG
>QKMV01002226.1:0-13785 GCA_003287335.1 Lednia tumana
CCCCCCCCCCCCTTCCCCGCCCCTACACTCACAAAACGGCAAAAAATCTGCCGAGGATGCTGATGTTGATGGAAAAATTCAGACCAAAATATGGTAATGTTTCCACAAAAACAAAACAAATCAAATGAAAACGAGACCACATCAGTCTAGTGCATTTTCTCCGAGATGTTACCGGAAATCAGGGTCGTCAGGTAAGCTTAGAGGTCAGCTAGGGTCTACGATAACATTTCGGAATAAACGTATCATAGTTACCAATCTCTCATGGCAATCACCAGAGGTTCGGTTAATGATATTTTAAGTTATTGCTGTTCTGGTGGACCCTCACAGTTACGCAATGAAACTAGGATTCAATCAAATACATTATATACATTCCTTTTCTGGTCGTTTACTTGTAATTTTGACCCCAACCTTGAACCTATCAATACTCGCCCTTGCCTTGCCACAAATTTATTTTGTATTTATATAATTAACTCGTTATTTTTATTTATTCGCGGACGCACCGTTCAGCAAGCAGGACTCCTATACTTGGTAGGCAGGTACAAAATACAAAGTATGAGTATCGCTCAGCAGATCAATTAAACAGCACAACCAGTTCTTAAACTCCCAAATTTTAAAATTGTATACATTATGCATCGAGGAGGTTCTCTAATTTGTTTTGCCGCAAAAATTATGTCCAAACAAAACATGTGATAAATACACACAACACAGCTAGTACGGAGTAGTAGGTACTATTATTGCCGTATTTGTACTAATAATTTCCTGGGATCAAAAAGCTTAACATTTTTGACGCGATGAGACTTTCTGGCACAGTTTAAATGGTTTTGTTTCCCTTACGTCCTCTTAAAAATATATTAAGTTGCTCGGGGATCTCATTGACGGAGCGGGCTGGTAAATCGGAACAAATAGTGAGTAAAATCAAACGTGATCAACGGTATAATCTCTCGGCTTGCCCCTTGTGAGCGGCCTGTGTATAGAAACGTGACTTCCGACGGTCAGACAGACTAAAATGAACCTTTCAGAAACCTTTCCGACTGCTAACAGGAATATTTACCTGCTCTGAAAATGAGATTAGTTAGTGTTAGACTAAGCTTAGTAGGTAATAAACATTCCGCACGAAGCATAGGACGTGTCACTCGAATATCGGCAGTGCTAAGTAGATGAAAGAACGAACCTCCGTCGCCTCTTGTTCGGAATGAACGGAGGAGCGACGGAATTTCCGGATGCTGGTTGATTTTCCTCGATACACATGAAGGGGTTTTAGAAACCATGACGCGGCCGACTATGATTATCAAACAGCCCTAACTTTCATCATTGTTCAAATATTCCTTGTGCTTAAAATATACTCGCGTATCGAATTAATAACTGTTCGTTCCATTTCCTCTAGCTCAGGTGTAATGTAATTCAAGGCGAAAAAGATAGGGGATGCATCGTGCAGGGCATATTCCCACTCCGATTACCAAACATAAATATAAACAGTTCTCGGTCCTCGACGATGACAGCAATTGTCGTCTTCGTGTGCAGGGCACGTAATAAAGCGAATTACTTCCAGTTAAGTTAGTTGGCCATAGGTCAAGTACAAGTGTGCCTGCATTCGAACAACGACTAGAATGAGTTGAAAATGACTCCTTCTCGTAGATTGTGTGCAGAATCAATTCCAATGTAATGCACAACTTCCCACACGCGTGAGAGTGTAAAAACGGGAAATAATAACAACAGTTAGTCAAGTGTGAACAATCCAACAATAATTATCCTTCAACTAGACTACTCTAATTAAATAGCCTCCTGCACTTAGTAGCACTTCGTAATGGTACGCATGAGGGATCAAGTAATTGTATTCAAGTAGGAAAGGACACAATACATTTACCAGATTGTATTCCTTCTTGTGTCGCTCGGTCTACAATTACTTGACTGAAATACTGCTAACTTGCTAAGTTAAGATTTTTTAAGAACAATGTTTTTCGTGAGATTTGTTTCCGGTGCTACAAAGCACTTCAACCGCTAGCGCCAAGGCCGTAATAACTTTAGTTACCTAATTGCTTCTACGAACGAAAGACAGTAATTAGAAATCGGGTACTGCTGACTGCACCACTGGCTAACAAGGATGTCTATCGACGACACTTTTGTTTGATGTAAAGCGGACGGATTCTCCAAGAGACACTAATGTCACGTCTTTCGATTAGATCTAATCACAGATATAAGAGAAGCGACAGCCACATCCCGTAAATATATCAAAGGAATGCCCAGTATTATTAGCCACAAGCAACGACATCGCCCAAACACTTCCAATCACTTAGTTTATACATGGTATGCTAAGTTAAAAACTAGAAATTCTAGAAATTCCTCGACAAAAAATACTTACGCCGATCGCTGGATTCAAACGAAGAGTTTCACGTTGACGTTGAATACCAAACAGACAGCCGCAAGTTGTGTAAACGGCGATGACCAGAGAATTCCAATCGCATGCGTTCTTCTCATAAACACTAACCAGCACCAAAGGTGAACAATTAAAACACTTTAAAATAGAAACAAATGCATCGCTTATCGTAGTACACTTCACAACACTCCTTAATCCAGGCGACACTGTCTGGTTTGAACGAAAACACCACAAAATGATACCGTAAAACAAAAACGAAATTGAAGCAACAAGTAGGCCTACATCAGGCTGAACTGTCGACAATAGATGACAGGGAAGGGACGCGAGGCACACAGCTTGCCCGCACCTATCACTTCGCTAGCTATAACCACTGTTATAACTCGTCACCACTCACTACTCAGGCACACACAAGGCTGGCAGTGGCCTGCTGCTGGCACTAGGCATAATATGGGAAACTCGTCGTCGAAATTCCTGAGGCTACCTAGCGAGAAGAAATCTCATTGGTCACAATCAAACCCATTCATAGAACGTAGTTCTAAATACTCTCACCAGTTGAATTTGAAATAGTTGAAAATTTTAGTTTGGTTTTATATTTAAATTCATGCCCTTAGTGGCGTTTTGTTTTAACCGCAAAGTGCTGAAGTCTTTTGATCTTTCACATCTACATCCCATGTGGATAATTAACGGTATTCCTAGTTTATACAAGGTTAAAATGTACAATGATAGTGCTTGAGCGCTCGTTTTTTGATGTAAATGATGCAAAAATATGTCGCCCAGAATAAGATTAGAACGTAAAAAATGTCACATGCAGTACCATGTATGACCAGCCAAACGTCATTGACTCATTTGTATAAATATCTGCGAGATATTTTTGAATTGGCAAATAAAAGTTACTGCATGATGTTATTGTTAGTGATAGAGAAAATATAAACATAGAATAAAACATCTACCTAATGACAAGTGTTGTTGACAGCTCGAAAATAAAAAAAATTGACGAAGCAAGACGATGGGTTCTCGAATAGCTCTTGGATTTGTATCTTGGTTTGGTTGCACATTTTTCCCTGCTTCTCTTTCATTAATATGATATTCCATCAATTATAGCTTGTGGGTGGCACATAATGGGATGGAGATAGTATGTTACAAGAGTTTGATTGAATGAACAATTCTTAGAGAAAAAAATCCACGTGGAAATGATCAAAGGTAATAGCGTATAGTATTCATCAGTCTACGGTAATAGGATAGGTAATGTGGGTGTTTTTCAGATAAACCTCCGCTTCCAGTCTTCATGGCCATACATCCTTCACTGAAGTCAACTTTCAGTCATACAAAACCAATACAAGTATAGCTCCTCGAAAAAATTACAAATCAATGTTATTTTGAAGTAAATTCACACATTTCAGGTAAAATTTTGGCAACATTGGCATCAAAATTTGGCAAAAATGTGTCCTGCTCTCGGTAGTTTTGGATCTGGCAACCCAACTCCCATCTTGATGGATTTTTCTGTTTTGTATCCATTTAAGCACTTAATTGTCAACACAAACTCGTGTAACAATCATGGTAGATTGCATTTATTGGTGCAAATTTTCTATGTACCAAAAGAAAAAATAAAAGAGCCTTATACACTTTTCTCTGAAACGCCGGGGCATTGTGTTTTAGAAAAAATCCCAAAGAGCCGTCTATCCGATTGTGCTGCCATATGCCTAAAGCTGGCCCTGGAAACGGGTATTACAATGACCAGTAAAGCCGCTTTTTCGAGCAGATCTGCTCCGAAATCCCCATCTCCTGGGGGGCTAAGCCCCTCACACCCCCTTACTCAAGCTCTGGGGGGCTATGGCAGTATTTTCATTTCTTACATGCACAAGAATTCACCCTCAAATTCCCTGCCTGGTTCGTTGGGTAAGGAGAATCATGCCACAACTTGAAGGGTTTTAATATTGATATATATATTGTGATGCACGTCACTCGGTATAGAAATTAACTTGTTTTCATTCAGCTTAAGCCATTGTCACAGTAGAGCTTGGCTCCCGAAAACTGGGCGATTCCACTCGCCATTTGACACGTCCATTAAATTCCTAGACTTTGTTCTTTGTAAAATCGAATTCAGTCAAAAAGGTATGAGCAGAAAATCCCTAACAGCCATAGCAATCACATTCTAACAACAGATTCATCATTACCTAAAAAAATTCTTGCCCAATTGCGTGTTTTGGGAAGGGGTGGTGGGGGTGTAGAAATATTTTAAAGTGACCCTCCCACAAAAACTATCACGAGCCGCCACTGTTCATCAATATTACTTACTCTATACAGTCTTGTGCCCAATGAGAGCAATAGAAACTAGATTTTGATCTTACCATTAAATCTGAGTCGCAGACAGACAAGCAAACGTAACTATGAAAGGAACAAAACTGATACACCAAGTGCGTTATAGCATTCCAGTTACATTCAAAGTAAAAATATGTGCCAACGCTTAGCGACATGGCAGATGCCCGCGAAGTTAGCTAAGCCTATTACCTACCGAGGTGGCAGAGGATCGGTGCCAGATTTACGCATAGGCTGCCGAGGCTTTAGGGGCGCCGAGTGTGAGGGGGCCCCAAAGATTGCACCCCTAAGGTGTATACAGGCACATTTAAAAATCCTTTTACTTTTCTGCACAGAATAAAACAACTTGTATTTGACGAGGCATTTGTTTTATAAAGCACATTGATAGCAGATTCCAGAAAGTTTGAAAAAAAAAATTGAAGTTCGAATTTTAGTGGCTTTTAGGCTATTAATAAACCAAAATTAACTACCAAATATCTAACGGTATGTTCGCGGTTTCGTTCTTTGAACAGTTAAAAATAACAGTTTTGGTTTTTTCCGGTTTTCAGTTTTAGTCCCAGTCCCTTTCCAGGGGGGCGCCGTAAATGTCAGCATGTAGATGGCATAAATCGAGCACTGCAGAGGATAGCCAAATGGAGAAGGTAATTTAATTACACATTTCTAAATGTAGAAATGTAAATATTATGAAAAAAATTTATTGCATCAATTTAATAATTTACATTGGCACATTACACATCTGAAGACCGGTTGTTCCGTAATATTCTATCCTGAATAACTTTGGAGATGTTGGCATCCACATTTGGTAGAGATCCAGTCTTCCTAGCAGAAAGCTGCAAATAAAAATCAGTTGTAAAAAGATTTCTCAATATCTTGTGTTCTTAAATTATAATTATTATGTTTATCTTTTTATTGAATTGTATGTACATTGTAAATAATTGTTGATTTCAGTATTACCTCTATTTTCTGCACAAGATCAATTTCTCGGGGACCAGTGATGAAGTTGGTTACTCGACACTGGTTGGGACTCCCTTGTCGCCCAGTACGGCCGCATCTATGGATGTAATCTGCCGTGTAGAGCGGAAAGTCGTAGTTGATGACATGTTGTACATTGATAGTGTCCAAACCCCTGGATGCTACATCTGTACACGACAAAATGTTCACCTCTCCAGATTGGAACTGTTCAAATTTGCCTCTTCTCACAAGTAGTGGCATATCTCCATTTAAGTTCACACACTCTACGTTGTTTTCTTTCAAGAAAATTGATATCCAATCGCATGTCGAAGCTTTGTTGCTGAAAACTATGACAGGAGTAGAATTTTTCTTGAGAATTCGAAGGAGTTCTACAGGCTTCTCTGTTCGTCCAATTCGAACAAAGCGTTGTGAAACGTGAGGCAGGAAATGATGAAGTCTTTCACTGGTAACTTTTTGTAAAGATTCCGGCTGTAAATAAAATAGAAGTCGGTTAAATCTCTAAAAACTAAACTAGGCAGGTTAGTCTATAAATTTTCTCTCATACGAGACAAGATTTCCATTCATTATACTTGTAGGGATGCCAATCCCAAAAATAATTTGAAATAACCAGACAGTAATTATTACTGAAAAACAACTGAAAAATGAAAGAGGCAGTACCAGAACCAAAAGTTTGACGCACACATCCAACTTATACACAAATTTTGTCTTTCACCACCTGAGGTTTGCGCCTTCACAGCAGTGTAGTGGCGCTGTGCCAGTGGAAAATGGAGTTATGAGAATCCCCACAAATAATTTTTCAAACGAGCACACTATCTTAGCAAATTACTTGTGAAAGCAAAAACCTGGAAAATTTTCCAATTTGTGCAAAATCAAGACTGGGCAAAGATTATACACTCAAGTCCCGGACTTGCCTGGGTAAAACTGGACGTATGACAACCATATATAAAATTTAGCGGCTCTTGAACGTTAACACTGAGGAACCAATACTACATGCCGAATGGAGATCTCATTCTGTTTTGCATCCAGGAGAAGTTACAGAATAGGGCTCCAGGTGACAAGATTTGTACAGATTGAGTAAGGCATTGCACATTTTTAACGCTATCATTGTAAATGAGAAAAACTCTATTGAACTTACTACTACAATTTCAGCCAGAGCTTCCGGTAAACTGGTAGGCATCGTGGCACTGACAAGAGTAAGTTGTGCTCCTGTTGGAAAAATTTCTTGCTTCTCGACACCCTTGAAATGAAACTGAAACACACCAAGCATGCACACCTAATCAGTCAGCAGTCTTTGTCTAACAGACACACAAACAAACAGTGCTGAATACGTAGTTTTTGAGACACTAGGCAACTTTTTATGTGTGGCCCCCAGATCTTCTCATTTTGTGCGGTGCACCATTTTTCAGCGCCGCAGGCAATTTTGTTTCATTGATCACACTATATACCTACTGCTAGGCCTCAAATTGAATGAGTATAAATATCATCTCCACTAGAACATATCTCCCATCTTGGAGCTTATTACCATGTACTACAATTTTTTTTTTTTTTGGGAACAGTACTGCCAGCATTTTTTCCAATTCATGTCTTTTGCAGGCATTGTATTTTGTAATTGTAGTTTTGTAAATTGTATTCAGTTGGTACAGAAATACTGAAAAAAATTAAATTATTTACCAAGATAGGTACAAAGTACACTATGAATAAGTATAACTACATTTCGAGTATGCATAGGTTAGTTACCACGCATAAAGGACTTTAACCGTGGCGGTAAGGGAGGGGGATAAAGATCCCGTTAGAGGATGGAACAGTCGACTCTTATAGGAAAGCCCACGGAATTTTGGAGAAATCTACAGCAGCGCCTCTCGTAGGTAACTCCGCGTACATGAATGTAGAAAATAATATTAGGTCGTTACCTCCCTAACTAGTTCTCACAAAAATTTCGGGGCCGATGAAATCAGGACCGTAGGTTTATGCCTTGTTCTCCCATGCCTTAATCCAATCCCGTTGTCAAACTTACTGGAAATCTACGTAGAAAATGTGTCAGTTTCTCGCTGAAACTTTCGTCTAGCAAAGTATCTGCCTCATCTAATGTTACATGACGAACTTGCTTCATGTTATAAATGCCAGTAGTGGTTAGCTTGCCAAGGGCACCAAGTGTAGCAACCAGGAGATCCATTTTCTCAAAATTAGGATTCATCATTTTCAGCTTGGTTCTCCCACCGGTTAAAACCTTGCATTCGATTCCCATGTTCTCAGTCAAGGTCTTTGCAACTTCCTGAAAAACAAATGCTTCATTTCAGTATTATTTCACTATTTCTGCACTGCAGTCAGTACCTGCCTAAATATTAGCATCAGTTGAAAATTTTTCCATGTTTTACCCAAATTTGATGTGCCAACTCTCTGCTAGGAGTTATAATCAGACCAAGAGGAGCATTGAGTTGCTCCGATCTATTTTCAACCAGAGGCTTCCATACTGCTATCTGTTGTAGCATTGGAAGTAAAAAGGCTAGTGTTTTTCCGCAGCCCGTCTCTGCTGCGATGAGCGTATTGTCTCTGGATAGCAAGGTTTGAATTCCTTGTCCCTGTATAGACTTTATTCTGGTGATACCATGTCTTCCAAGCGCTTGCACAAACTCGTCTGAGATTCCGAAACTTTCAAAACGATCACTGGCTGGGATACACTGTGAAACTGCTGTGCTACTTCGTTTACCTTCTTGAGAAAAGTCGATGACAAAATAATCTCCCTTTGACTTTTTGTGATGCCAGCCGACTGATGCAAGAGGTACCGAATCAAACTTTCCGTATACATTTCCAGGGAAGTGATTAAACTCTTGACGTTTGCAACTAATTATTGGAATTTTGTTCCCCACCTTGCCTACTTTTGGTTTTGAGAGTCGGGCTTTGGTTAAAAGCTCATTTGCATTTACCAAAGGTAAAGAAGACAAAAACCTACTGTTTTCTAGAACTGCACTTATTGATCGACACTGTATATTTCTCAGTTTCAACAACATCTTTCATGTTATTGTGAATACTATACTTGTGTCAGGTTTAAACTTTGAAATCAACCTCTATGTTGGACAAAGATTTTGAGGTTATATCAGGCTAGAGAGCCATGCAGCATGCAGCCAAGTAGCTGTTCGCCGTAGCACCACCATCACGGGACCAAATGACAGACACTACTCCCCGCAGAACAGTGGAAGAGTGGTATGTTTACATTGCTGCCTACCAAGCCAGGAGAGTCCGAAAATTATTGCTGGACATGGGTGCTCCACTCCCTTCCGAAATGAATGTCTCTGTGAAAATGCTCCAAAAAACAAAACATTAAATAGAAAATAAAATATCAATCATATTTTTCCAAACAGATTCAACTTGCTGAAATTATACGCTACATAGTAAGTAGTAACTGCAACAAACTTGAAACGTCAGAACCGGTTTAACTATTTGAATCACGGTCAATCTAAATTCTATATCAAAATCATGTCAACAAACCTTTTCTAGCATTCACGCAAATTAGTATAATCATCGTTTTGCACCCAGCATTCTGCTTGGAAACGATTTCCGATCTAATTCATTTCCCCGTGAATAAAGCCAGAAGAGATGGTAGAATGTGCAAAATAAATACGAACCTACAACTAGGGCGACGCGATACAAACCCAAGATCTGCGGATTGCAGAACCGAGTTGCACCAGTGAAGAAGACTTTTCATCTTAGTCGTTGATTAGCTGCTGCTTGGGATAGTGGTTATGTCTTACCATGAAAATTTCCATTATTGGACTTATTGCGCTTGGAGTTTCTGCAGTGATACCAGGTAAACTGTGCTCTATAAAATACCGAGATAATATTGTTATAGAATGAGAATATCTTTGCGACTTTTTGTATTCGACTGGAACTAGAGCTGGACACAATTTGAAAATTAAAGTCAAAATATTTTCAAAACATCAATTTTCAAAGCGTAAACCTAATTTAAAATTAATTTAATCTGACCTTTCAGATAGAGTGATAATTGTTATTAGATTCTTTGGTCGATACACTCTGATAATATAAGAAATATTATCCAGAACCCAAAACTACCAAGTTATTTTTACATATTTGCGGAATGTGATTTGTAATCAGCAGCAGAAAATCAGGCATCGGTGATACTGGACCGCTTAGATTCGTCAGATTAGTCTCAAGTCTAGGTCAGAAGAATAGTAAATCGAAGGACCGGTTTCGCAAATGGAATTCACTCACTTTTAAGTTTTTTACACTTCTTCATTTACTGCACAATAGTATTACAATATATTCCCAAATGATGTACAGTATTTTATGGTTTCAAAATTATGTAGTCCCGTTGCAAAAAAAAGCGCAAATATTTTTGGCAAGGTTAATTTTAGCCTGAGATGCAATAAATATTAATTGTTTCTCAATCTCGATGAATACGAGCATAGCTTTGGTCCACTATACTTCCATTAATCTAGACATTTATTTTGATCGAATTCCTCAAAGTCGCGTTCTTTTAATACATTGCATCGCGTCAGATCGTGAGTTGTCTCGGCCTGGATTCAAAGCCCCTAATCATCGCCACAATTATCTCAGTGAAATCTTCTGTAAGTTGTACGCATACATATTTTAAAATTTGCACGATGTATTTAAAATCAAAATTCATTTTGTTTACTTAATAAAGAGCATTCTCAAATCTCACAATAACATTAGCGTTGATGATAAAAGCTTTCCGTCACTGCCAAATGGACATGAATTATCGAGACCTTGGCATTAGCCAAACAAGAACAGGAACAAGTACCAACTAATAACTGCAAGAGATATACCGATATGACATTACAGCGTCACCCAGGCTCCGCTATACTTGTTTGTAACCAATCTTATCCTACAACTCATGGTGATGATCTATGTTTACAGGATGCTGTGGCACCGTTCTGATGAACATGTTCGACGTCCGGTATTGGAGATGCGTTCTCAAGAAAAGCTCCAGTTGTCCAGATAGTGATATCAAGTTCTTCCTATACACGCAGTAAATACCCGTCTGCTTCCATCGTCACATTCCGATCAAAGATATTTGTATCGTTCAGTCCTAAAATCTACAACATGAATTTGATTTTTTTCAGCGAGAATCCATACAGAAAGATAATAGATCTACGCAATCCAGCATCATTAAAATACAGCGGTTGGGATCCTGGTAAAAAGAACGTCATCATAATACACGGATTCAACGGTACTGAGAGCAAAGTGCCAATGACATTTATAAGAGCTGGTAAGTACCGGTCATCCTCTATACAATTTTTTTTTTATCAGAAACATTCATTAAACTTCACGTTCTGATAAATTTGGTCCACTTTCCGTTCAGTAACACAGTTATTCCGTACCTTATTATCATAAATCGTCACAATTTGTGCGTCCAAGTCGGTTGAACGGGTTCTTAACACGCTTCTTTCCACTTCTGGTTAGGTGTGCATTACATTAGGTATTTCAATTACAATAACTGTTGAACGTAACGTGCAGTGTTATCATGTTGATTGTGTTATTTTCCTGGCACCTACGCGTTTAGCGTACGTGAAGAGAGGTGACTACAATGTGTTTATGGTGGATTGGGAACCACTGACGCTCTTCCCTTGCTACTTATCGGCACTGAGCAATACAAGATTGGTGGCCCAGTGCACTGCTCAACTTTATTCATACCTCACGGACCAAGGCGCTCTGGCGAGGAAGACCCATTGCGTTGGACACAGTCTGGGTGCTCATATTTGTGGCATGATGAGCAACCATCTAAGCATCAAAATGCACAAGATAATTGGTAACTTAATTTTAATAATAGAATAATTTATTCATTTGCAACGGTATAATGGAGCGATTAGTAAATCAGGCAGATGTGCTCCACTCCCATCAACCATGCACAACTGGTTTCTGACTGATTGATTATTGGGGTCTATCGACGCACTGCATTGACAACTGAACTGGCCCTGTAGCTCTGGTCTAATGATGTCGCTGAACGATAGGGTGATGATGAACCTAACACGGGTGAGGGGAAACCTGGTGCCAGCACGTAACCACACTCCTGTCGCAAAGCACCAAGGGTTGTAAAACCTAAGAGTAGGAATTCCTCCACTAATCCGTGCTATTGAGAGGTAGATAGCAAGGGTAGTAAAGCTGCTGTTCTAGCTTCAAACCCTCTAACCTCTCTCCGTAACAGAACTAGTTTTTGGGATGAATGATGACCCATCCAGCCTCTGATCCAGGGCAATGTTGCTTAACTTAGGTGATCTCACGATAAGCCGGTGTATACAACATTCCAAACCTTTCGGTTTCTCATTCAAACACTGATATGAAGCATCTATATTAGGCTACATAGACAACTAGCCTAGTAGAAGCGTAACAAATTGAAGCCACCTTGAAATGGGATTCAATAGGCCAAAATTAACATTATTTCAAGGTTGCATAATTCAAATTGACACCATATTGAAACGGGACTGTGCAGGCAGGAACTCGAAATGCGAACTCAATTAATATTGTTTAAAGATGGCGTACATCGTCTTCAATTTTGGATGCTAGCCTGTGTGCCTATAATGTATTTATTCCCCGCTATCACTGCCTTCAGGCATCTATCCATGCTAGGTTCACGTGGCTTTCCCCATTTTCGGTGACAGCTGGGGATAAACGCACTGTAGTTTAGTATTGGACGTTGGCCATCTAGCCTACAAAAGAGAACGGTTAATTTTAAAAACACTGCCATATGAAATAGTTACTACGAAGACAGAATATAACAGGCATAAACAGAACAAAAATAAATACATTTTGATTTAGCAACATTTGAAAACATATCAAACAACAATACACCAATGGATACAAATGCTGTTGAACAATGGTACACAGCTAGTGGTAGACTAAGAAACATGTCGGCCTAAATGCGGCCGTCCTGCACATTTTTGTCAGCCTATCTCGAAGTTGAGTGGTTCCATTTGTCAGGCCAAGATCAAATTGGGATTGGAATGGACTAAACTGGCCAGCGGGCCACACTTATGATGGGTTGGGACACAAAACCAAAAGGCACTTTTATAAATACAGTTAGCTGAATTTTTCACGTTATCAGTATGATAGTGTGCGCGAGTTGTACACCGAGAGACTCGTTTCAAGTTTGTGACAACACCAGCCTACGGGGGTTGGTATAATCCGGTGGGGCACCCTTCGGCTGTACGAGCCAAATATCCACTTGGATTTAAAACCTTCAACCTATAGTCACGGGCCCGGGCCGAACGTTTTCCTATGCGCAATAGAGAAGTATCATATCAGAAGTTTCATCCTTTATTGTGTTCGGTTTAAAATGCAAATACACACTCTTTTTCCCTTTTTTTCCTGCGATGCATTTCAAGATCTATAATCTACTATCCAAAAAGCTCATGCCAGCACGAAACGAGACCGAAAAGAGGCCAAACATTGAAAAAGACCACCCAAAGAAATGAATGCATGGAAGGAAAAATCTAGACCTCGCTATGGAGTAAAAGCTCGTCTATTGAGCTTGGCACGGTCTAGATTTTTCCTCAATCCATTCAGTTATGTGTGTGCTCTTTGTTGAAATATAATAAAGTTTTACCTCTTTTCGGTCTTGTCCCGTGCTTGCACGAGCTTTTTCGCCAGTTTTTGATATTTTTTGTGGCAGCGTTTTCAGCAACAGAAATCGTTCGAATTAGGCATAGGGCTTAAGCCCGTTTCTAAATTTTTATCTAATATTTTATTTGTTTTTATTGTATACTCGTGTAGTGTGAAACAGTGTGTTGGCATTTCACTTTGGAAATACTTCCTTAAATACTTCCTTCCTTACACAACGTTCTAAGTGAGGTAGCATCACTATACCCTCTAGTAATTTATTTGCCCTACTGCGGTGTATTAACGATCTTAGTTTTCACGTCCCAGGAACGTCTGGCCGCCACAAAGTTTTGATTCTCCAGCCTAGCTGTGAATCAAACTGATGAAAGATATTGGATTTCGAACAAAACGTAGTGAAAATTGGGAAGATGTACGTTTGTAGGGGGGGGGGGGGGGGGGGGGAAAAAAAAAAATTTTTTTTTTGAAAAAAAAAAAAAAAAAAAGGGCAGGGGAAAAGAAAAGTTTTGAGTTTGAAGACCAAAAAAAAAAAA